>RHDR01000773.1:0-13306 GCA_009806295.1 Davidsoniella neocaledoniae
TTTTTTTTTGCCTTTGGCTTCTTCCGTTGTCCCAGACCCAGGATGGCGCCGTAACATTATCCCCTCCTCAGAAAAAAAAAAAAAACAGCAATATGATATTTGAGCTACTACGGGAGATAGAAACGGCTTTTTGATGTACTGTACACACCTTGATCTTACGAGCTTTGCAAGTTCCACATCCCGTACGGGTTTTGGGATGCCATCTCCGAGAAGATGATCTTCCTCGTTTTTGCATCTTGTAGCAACCGAGATAGATACTGCTGATGGCAGAGAGAGAATAGTACAGATATTGTACGTGAGACTAGGCTTTGCTTTTGCTTTGGCCCGTCTCTTATCAGTCTAGATAAAAGAATGGTGGCGAGGTCAGGTATCAGCTTATAAGCTTATACGGGGTTTCTTTCTTTCTTATTAGGGCGGCCGCGTGATAGACAGTTGTTCTTTATCTTGAGATCAATCAATGGCAACAATGAGCTGCTATTGTGAAGCTAAAAAATCCAGACTATGTGTATAAATAATGCCTAGATGTCGACTAGAGTGTGGCAAAAGCCAAGTGTTTGTGACAAAGTGATATATCTGTATATGGGTGAGATTTGTGGTAGAGAGTCAGCAAGGCCAGGGCTAGACATCCGAGGAGATAGAAATGAAGAAAAAATAAAGGGAAAAAGAGAGAGAGAAAATTAAACGTAAAAATGTAAAGATGAATGGCTTTTGCTGCTGCAGATGATACTAGAAGTAGTGTGGTTCTCGGATAGAAAAGAAAAGATACGAGTTGGGTAAAATCTCGGTCCACGATTCAGCGGAGTCACTGGGTACAAATGTGAATTTCAGACGCCCTTTAAACTATAGAGTGAAGTAGACAGTGGAGACCAAAATCATCCACTCCGGGATGAGCCAGTGTTGTCACCTTGAGCAAAAAGGCTAATAGTATCGTGGTATCGGCAACGGCTGAACTCTCCAGGCTGCCGTTATAGCATAGCAAAGCAAAGCGTGGTGTAAGGAACAGAACAATGAGAAACGGCCCCTGGTTTAAAGCCCACGCTTGATTTTAGGGGCTGAGCGAATCAAGACAGTCTAGAATATAGTAAAATAAAAAAAAATGTATTTTTTAAAAGAGGGTGCCTAGGACCCGGCAGTGTTGAATAATTTTGTATGTTTGGAACACACCGGCGATTACTTCTTGCAGCAGACGACAATAGCATAGCACTTAGAGTAAGCTATGTATGTATTTGCTATGCTATGCTGTAGCAGGAGGAGATAACAAGGGGGGGGGTGGGGGTGTGTGAGAACGGTCTGTAGATCTGTTGAGTGACGAGGAAGGGGTCAGAAGGAGCCCACCAACGTTCATAACCGACCGTCCACAGGTCTGACCTCAAGGTGCGTTTTGCTGGTGCCTATCTCGGACGTCTATCCGAAGTTTCGACCTCCCAAGAATGAACTACCGGATTGTGGAGTTCGGCGTCGTTTTCAGGACGCTTGAGGATTAGCCGCTGGACAGCTAGGAAGTATAGGTATACTTCCTAGCAGTACCCAGTAGTATAAGTCCTTGCAGCTAATATCAGACAAAGGACAGCCAAATGCTGAAAAAAGGCCGAAATTCAGACAAGTCCAAAGTTATTAATAGACTCTATGAGAAATGCTACCACCTATGAGGCGTTGCGGGATAGGCACCCCGTCAAAGAGACAAAGCCAGCCAAATAGCAAATAGCAGATAGCAGATATATCTGGTCCTTTGGTTCTATAGTGCCAAGTCAACTGAGAAAGCGGAATTTCGGTACGTCAAAGTTTGGGAGTCAGAACGAAGCTGTCAAATAAAATAGACGCAGGTGCTTGAAAATTTGGAAAAGAAAGAAAGATAAGCCTTCAATCTTTCGATGTGCCAAGTAAGGTAGCTAAAGAGGTTGCCTAAGACTGGGATGTAGGATCGAGACTTGTCTAGACCGGGTTGGTACTAGTGGTAATAATAGTAGTAATTTATTCCACTAGCCGATATGAGAGACACGATGGAAGAAAAATATAAAAATATAAAAAATATAAACAAGAGACAAGAGAAGAGGCGTCTAATAATGAAGAAAAAACGATATGGGGGGGTGTCAAGTCAACTACCTTGATCGAGCATGTATCTATATCTATAGTTCTTAGTTCTGCATCAGCTTGATACTCTGTAGTAGAACAGAGCAGAGCAGAGGGCGGCTAGTTTGTATAACACTGAAAGAACAGTTATATATGCCGGCGAAGATATACCCAAAGACTACCAGCAACAATAAGTAAGCTTTCGAAACAGAAAAGAACCAAAATCCAAAAATTAAATCGTCAATAACAAGCCGAACGACATACAGATAATTACCCTCGGATGTTTGCGTTAAAGTTGGTTGGTTAATACGAGTGGCATGTCCTAAACGAGATCTAAACGAACCTAATCAGGAAATGTGACTAGGGTTTGGGTTTGGGCAATACAGATACACGGTAGACGCTAGCAGGGTTAGCGGAATTTTTTATTTATTAATCGTTTTACGTTTTTATATGTATCACGTGGACCCAACCCTAGTGGATCGTTAGACGTCGAGAAACCCTAGTGGTCCTCGAAGGTTCCCCCGTAATGGAGGTCCGAACTTGAAAAAAAAAGAAAAACAGAAAAACAGAAAAACACAGAGGAAGTCCAAAATGTTTTTATTGTGAGGGAGCGACTCAAGGAGGAGACACTATGAACTCAAAGGTACTCTCCCGAGGGTTGTGGGAGTGAAGGATGTAAGAATAGGAAAGGAACCTAATTTACGCAACCCTAACGCAACCCTAACACGGGTCAAACACGCCAGTCGACTCTTCCATGCTGACATTCACAATACCCTGTTGCTCACTAACTTTTCGTATTCTACTCTATTTTTTCTTTGTGTATTTTCAATTTCGTTTCTTGACATCATTCATTACTTGTTAGATCAAGGCATATCATGGCATGCCATAGCCGCAGATAATCGGCATGGTCGCGCCTAAGACATGCTATATCCCACGTTCCATTTCTCAACTTCGTTATATACGTACATTGTATGTATGTATGTACCAATATCTGACCAAACCAAACCCAAGTAATTGTGAAACAAAAAGAATTTGGATGCCTGGTGCCAAGAAAACGTCGCCTACCCACATCCCGACGTCTCATCCACGCATAAACTATAGTACAAATATGCAACTAATATGTATGTATACTGCCAATATATACTACTATATATATCTGCACACACAGGTGATAATCATGAATAGAATGTCTGAACGGTCTTCTGCACTCTGCATCCTTCCGTCCCTTCATCTGCACCTATATGGTAAGCTCGGAATAGAGTTTCACCCCCCCCACCCCCATTAGGCCAAGAGAACATCAGACAGCACCAGTCTATGGTCACTGATATAGATACCATCCACCAGATTATCCAGGATTTCATATCGGGTAGCAGTGTAAGGCTGACTCGTAGCATTACCGTACCACGTAAAGTCGATACGGCTGGTAGTAGTTGACGATGAGAAGCTGGTGTAAGTGTTGCCTAAGCTGCCAATGTGGACACTGGAACTTGCTAGATAGTAAATATCAGTGAAGTAGCCGGTATTGGCGAGCGTGGTATAAGCGTCACCACCAGGCGCCGAGTTGAAGTCACCGGTAAGCGAGACGCCCAATGGGCCGTAGGTCGCCTGGAGTGCTTTGATAGCATCGACTACCACCAGGATACCGTTGGACCGGGCTTCTGAGCTGACATTGTCGAGGTGAGTGTTGGCGTGGATGAAGCGCTTGCCCGTAGCGATGTGCTCGAATACGCCAAGAGTGACAATGCGGCGGCTACCGGCACCCCATCCGTACGAGACTACATCAGGAGTTGGCGACAGCCATTTGACTTCGCTAAAGACCAGCTTAAAGGTGTCTGTACGGTACAGAATAGGCGCGTATTCGCCTTCAGTGTCGCCATCATCGCGGCCCACCCCGACATAGGTCCAGGGTGAATCGAGACTGTCCAGGATATCGTTGAGCTGATCGTTGAGAACCTCCTGTAGGCCGACAATAGTACCTCCACCCGTGGGGTATCCTGCAGCAGCATCCTCTAGCTGGGCAATAAGCTTGATACGACGGCAACGATCGTTCCAGATACCACAGAGCCAGTCGTCCCACGGCTTCTCGCCATCCTCCAAGGATGATGTTTCATAGCGGATGTTGAAGGTTATAACGCGCAGAGGCAGACTGTCGGCTAGGACTCTGGTAGCCAGTAGTATCGGGGCTGTGAACAGATAGAACTTCATGACGATACAGAGCAAAGCCGGTAGACAGCCGTTAGTTCAATATTGAGGTCGAAGTCGATGCTGGAAGTCGGAGCCGGAGGTGAAGTTGTCGGCTAACTTAGGGATTTCTAGTCAAGGGTGATATAGAGTGAGTGACTGAGGTCGTTGAATCCAAAGGCAAATCGAAAAGGACAAGGTCTCAAAAAGCAGTCTAGAATTTGGGAGAACGGCTACAGGCTACATCGAGGCTTTATCTATCTATATGATCTTGGTACTTGAGTTTGTATTAGTGTGACTACTAAAGGCCGTTGATAGGAATCAGCACTGTGACCCTTTCATATTAGTATGTGAAAAAGATTTGATGTTACGCCGGCCCCTTGGAGATTCACCCGAGATTTGCCAAGCAAACGTAACTCTAGGTGGCATAGAACGACGACCTTGGCCATAAACAGGAAAAACAAAAAGCCCGAGCTTGTTGGAGGAAGGAAAAGACATGTAGTTATTATAGTTATAGTTGTAGTTATAGTTGGTAGTAATATGATATGTAGATATAGATGTAACTGTATATGTGGTTGGAGAGACATGTGAAGTCATAGTAGGTACTTGTAAAGCTGTATATCTTAAGTTTTCTAGTTTTATATAGTGTATTTTCTAATTCTGAATAACTTTCTCTATCAAGTCTAAACACAAGGTAAGAAGGAATATATATATATATTTTTTTCTAAGAGCACAGAACATAAAATGAAACATTATTATTTCCTTCTTTTTTTCTTCCAAATAAACACACTCATAATCTATACTAACTAACTATATTAGCCGACTAATCCCCCTGTAATTTTTTAGACAGTAATTTCGTTTTTAGCCAGAAAACCCAAATCCAAGTTTTAACTAACGAACGGGCCTTTGTGTCTAAAAGAAGTAAAAGAATCGTGGGCACTTAGTATGAAAAATGCTAGTTCAAGTTTGAAGTTAGAGATAGCGTCACAATGAACGCGTAAATTTGCTCACCAAAAAAACTCGGTTCTTCTGTTCTTGTTGCTTTCTCTAAGAAGTGACGCGACATACTGTGTAGTATTCGGTGAACTAGAAGATCTTTTACTATATACACATATTCATGCTTATATCAGTAGGCTTCTAATCTCAAGCTGCTGCCATGCCATCCCGCATACCACTGAGACCATTGAGTATTTCAAAGAGGGCCCAAGCACCAGGATCGGGCAGCTGCGACTCTTCCTTGTCTTTTCCAACATAAGTAGCCCGTCCAAAGCGCGGTTTGAGGAGTCTCGACGCCTCTGCCTTTTCGCCAGCAATATTGACGGCGGAAAACAGCTCAGGCGAGACTTGGCCTGTAGAAGCCTTCTGTAGAGCTGAGGCAACCGCACTGAGTAGAATGCCAAATATAGCACCCAGAGTGCCGCCCATATAGTCTACAGCGTTCACGATGGCAAAGAGCGCTACCATAACCGAGCCTGATGCTGCTATCTTCGACGGCCCGTCCAGGAGCCCGACGATGGCTTCACTGACGCCTTTGACGGCTTCTCCACAGTCACCGTCGCCCATGACCATGTCCCATTCTGTTAGCTTGGGCTCGGCGGCTATTGCCGCCTGGCAGGCTAGGCGGAGGACCGGTTCTAAAATGGCTGGATCAACTGAAGAGTAGCATTGTATGTGAGTAGGTGCACCTGAGTTTTGTAGCAGTTTTGCTTGTTTGCTGCTGGACTCTTGGATCCCTGTAGGCAACCCCGTTGTATATCACGCTGGGAACTGTTTGTCTTCCATCTGCGATCCCACCGGGCACATTAGGCCAGGCAGGAGCTGTTGGAGGTGCATCAAGAAGCTCTACCAGCTCTTTAGCCGAGATTCCAGCCTCAACAGCAGCCAGAGTGAGATTGTAGAGCGAGATAGAAAAGTCCGGCCCGTTTAACGAGGTCTCGAACGTGCCAATGATGGCCTTGACTGGGCTAATCATCCATGTGGATCCTAAAAATACCAAGTGACATGTCCGATTAATACGACGTTCCAAGTCAGGGTTTGAGTAGTTCGGTATATGGTCTCACCAAGCTGAGTCAGCACCTTGTCGGCAAGGCCAACGTGAAGCTGGTCTCCCGAGTAATTGGTGATCATCAGAATGACGCCCCCGGTCGACGGTCAAGCCTTGATAGCTGAGAACCTACTTAGTACTCGAGACGCAAAGATATCACCACAGACAGCATCTAATAGCAGGCCATCGCCAACAAAGTGAGACCACGACGGTTGGCCAGAGCCACCGCCACTGATCACAGCAACATGAGACGGTTTGCGGAGCTTGTTGTAGTTGACACGCTCTGATTCGACCATCTCTAGCTGCGGATTGGTCCGTACTAAGACTCGTAAAGCTCGAGGGACCAGCTCGGTTGCTGCCGTTTTAGGGAAAAAGTGCTTGTTAGACATCATGAGGCTATAGGTATCATTAGAGAAGATGATGTGATGGGTATGGCTGCAAGATAGAAGGTACCACAAAAAGTACATATGCGCCATATATAGAGACATCAACACACATATATATACATAGTATTGTTAGTTTCTACTACTGGCATGAAACGAGACGGTGTTCCCCATCTAGACTATATCTCGGCAAAAGTAAGAATTATCGTAAGTCGAGTGTCTTTATTGCTTGTGACCTGAAAATATACAACAAAATACATATGCCTAGGGAAAAACTTTCCACTAGGACTTCTCCCTGGGAAGGGCTGCCTGTCTGTGAGTGACAACCGTACAATCTGAACGTCGTAGTGCCATGGATTTTCACTTGATGTTTCGCGGGGCGGATAACATCGTCTTCTGATTGGTCAATACTTTGTTTTTTTTTACCATATTCATTGGCTCTCAGTCGTCGCTGGTCTTGACTTGATGTTTTTGTGGGGCCTTCCAATTTTGCTTGTTACTATTACTATTGGTCAGTTGGCCTTTTTTTGGTATACAGATTAGACTTGCTTTTGTGGATCCAGTCGGTTTCTATTGGCCAATTGCCGTTTTTTTTGGTCTTTCTGAGGCTGTCGTTCGTCCTTACTGTTTTTGTGGGACTTTCTTAAGATGAATTGTTCTAGATTTCTGCAATTTCTACAGCCACTTTATATGTATTTTTTTTTTAATTCATTAATCTTATGGAGCTATAGAATTTATATGTATTAAAACATTGACTAAGAAACATCAAAAGCTAGGAGGGAAAATTGAAATCTTCAGTCAGTCTTTATTCCAGCCAGCAGTAGATTTGTATCAGTTATATATCCTGATTCTGCCTATTGGGCGAGTCGACGACAACTCTTCTTTCTTTTGAAATAAACAAGTCTATGAAGATATAGTAGTACATGTAATGTAAAGATCTTAGCTAAATGTTGTGGCTTTAGTTGACTTGCCGTACATTTTCCAGTGTTTAATCTTTTTTCCTTGCGGCTTCAAGCTTCTTTTGCTTTGCGTTCTTTTCCCTTTCCTTAGTTGCGACAAAGTTTTACCTTAGGCTCTTACTGTCCTCCAATCTTGTATAGTTAGAGATGTGCTCTGACGACCTTGTAAGTGGTAGCTAATAAACCACTAAATATGCTATTAATATTGCAGAGAACCTCGTCACGAGACACGACCTTGAGTTACAAGGGTCTATGCCACTAGAAATTGGCGCATTAACCGCGGCTATTGCGTCTTTGAGTACTATAGCTCCAATCTATGGACATACATACATTCTACATTCTGAATTACCGCATATCTCCTTCATTTGCTCCAAGAACATCGACACGCGCACATTCTGATCTTCTCTTTACGCCTTCTTCTTTTCCAGCCCAGTCTATCTACATGGTCAACTCTACTCTGTCGTCCCGTGCGCCCAGCAATAGCGTCAGCGTCGGCAGCAGTGATGATGCAACCTCGATGCGCCGCAAGAAGCCCAGAAAGAGCCGGAGTCGCGGCTTAAGGACTAAGACTGGATGGTACGACTCTCCCCTTTCTATGTTTCGTGCTGCCAATGCAACCATAGGCATATGTACTCTGCTAGCCAAGAGACTGACTCTTACTACATAATAGTCTTACATGTCGTAGACGCCATAAGAAGTGTGACGAGCAAGGTAACCGACTCACTCTACAAAGTCTATCAAGCAGCATATCAGAAGACACTAGACTCGACCTCCTTCACCAAATCTACCTCCCATTCTAATCCATAATCTGTATTCCTCTCACTCTAATATCACGCGACCCTTTAGTTCCAGTATGTGGCTCATGTACCATTTCAGACCGTGTCTGTGTCTATGGAGACATCCGTCCTTCTGCCGTAACGCCGATAGCATCGCTTGGAACAGATAATGAGCGTCTTACACTGATGCTAGTGACAGATGGACTTGCCTCTGAATCTGCTGCCGAAAAAGGACAATGTCCAGCCACTGCCACTTCCGTAGACGCTATTCTGATGCCGCCGCCGTATCCATCTCTTACAGGGTCCGGAGGAGTCTCGGCGCTGAATGTCGAAAGTAACCCTGATATCCGGTCCCATCACCATGAACATACTGCTCTGCCAGGCTCGATAGATAGTCAGCCATATCCGAGGCTCATGTCAATCTCTTCCGCCCCTCCAGCCCTACCTGTACAAAACAGAACTAGAGACCAGAGCACCGAGATAGCATCTTCGGGAGTCCCCGCCGCAAGAAATTATCCTCAAGATGACGCAGGGCTCGGATCTGCTTGGACTATCCACCAGAAAACCATTCGTCTACTTCAGAACTGCTTCTCACTGCCGGGGGCGCCTCAGCCCGATGGCTCGACTTGCTGGCAACTGATGCTGCCCAAGCCGACTCTGGGTTTTCTCTGGCTCCAAGTCCGTCGACAGAACCATCAACTAGCACTTCTCATAGCCAGATAAGTAGTGGTAGCCTCTATGCCCGGTTATCGACTATCTCATCCGAGACAAACTTGGTGACGAACCAGCTGCCTTGGCAAGAACTTCAAGACATCGAACTATTGGACCACGAAGCAGGCCTTTTTCGTCAGTTTGTAGATCATGTATCTTGCTGGGTATGTCATTATATCATTCCAAGAAGTATCTTTATGACGCTTGCTAATAGCCGATATATCTATATAGCTCGATCTATTTGACCCTCACAAGCATTTCTCAACGCATGCAATACGGCTAGCTGTAAGTCTGTCTCACTCGTGATATTCAGACCATACCAAAGCTAATAATACTACTGCTATCTGTCACAGGTCCGGAACTTTGGCCTCATGAAGGCTATCTTAGCCTTGAGTGCTCGACATAATGCTATCAAGCAAAAACTAGCTTCCCCAAATCAAGAGTCGACATCGGAAGCCACCACACATGCCCAAGCAATCCAGTATTATTACGAGACTCTTCAATACGTTCAAACCGCCTTGCATCACATCAGCTATGCTTTCTCCGAGGAATTCCTGGCCACCTCAATAATAATCTCAACCTATGAAATGCTAGACGAGTCACCGTCCAACTGGCAACGGCATCTCAAAGGTGTATTTTGGATCCAGAGAAGTCAAGATATCAACGGCGTCTCTGGTGGTCTTCGCCAGGCTGTATGGTGGGCTTTGCTTCGACAAGATATCTGGGCCGCATTTCGGGAGAAACGTAAATGCCTCAGTTTCTGGCGTCCACTTCGCGGTATTCCAGAATTAACTAGACCGGAACTGCTCAATCGGGCCATCTACCTGCTTAGTCAGGCTGTCAACTATGCTGCTTTGGGAGATATGAACCCATGCGGCGACCCAAGTAGTAAAGATCCGGACGCGATAGCACGAAGAGCGAACTATGGCGATGAACTGCTTTCTCAGTTGGATCGATGGAAACAATACGCGGGCTCAGATTTTAGACCTCTTCCAGTGCCACGCAGAGACTCGACGAATCCGGGTTCTTTCCAGCCGATATGGATACATCCTCCGGAAAATGCAGTAGCTGTCATGGTTGTTAGCTTTGCCAAGATCATCATCACCCTCCACCGGCCGTCAAAGTCTGGGTTTGGACAGTTTCTTAAGATTCAAGTAGGTATAAAAGATCTGACATGTGACTATGGATAGGATGTGGAAACTAATCTCATTCTAATAGAAAGCATTGACGGAGGCAGTCAAAACCATATGCGGAATAGCCACAACATTAGAAGATCGAGGTAGTCAACTGACTGTTGCACATTGCCTTTTTGGAGGTAAGAAAGTTCAAGAAGATATCAATACTAAGTCATCAAAACTGACAATTTAATCTATAGCTGGGCTTTGTGTGCATTCGCAAGCAGAAAGAAACACAATCTTAAATCTCATCCAAGCATGTGAAAGTCGTGCTAGTTGGCCAATGAGTACTATCCAAAAAGATCTACATACTGAATGGCAGCGTGTTGATGAGGAAGTAGGTGAATGAAAGACATCAGAGATTCCATGTGATAATGTACATCTTGTTGGCCGCGATAGCAACACCAAGACCAGTACCGTAGATAAGTAGAGCCCGGTCAGCATCTCCGCGAATCACCATCTCAGCAGCCGCAATGGGATAATGAGGATAACCGGTTTTGTCAGTTGCTGATGTTGGGCCGACGCCGATGACGGAGGAGACTCTTCGGTATTCAGAAAGATCTTGGCTTAGAGCAGTTTTGTAGTCGAAGCCGGCATCGTCGCCGCCAATGAAAATACGAAGAGGTAACTGTGCCATGCTAATTATGGGCTGTAGAAATGCTTATACTGTGAATGAAGATGAGTTTGAAGTATGAAGATTTTGGAGGTCTACCAGAACAATAAATATATATACTCTAATAACTGATATAAATATAATGCAGTAGGCATATCACAGTTATGTAGCCTTTGTTACATCCTTATTTTATTATACTCGCTCTTTCTGAGGTCTCATGATGGGTTATTGAAAGTGCTCAGTCAAATGGATCACATAGCCATTGCATCATGCGCGTAACGGCAATTGGAGAGGACATGGCAAGCGTAGGTGTTATACAGCTATCCAATATGTACATAAGATTATCATTGATGTCGGCGTTTGGCTCAGTAACCAGGCATGCTCATTCTCGGCTATTGGATTCTGTCGAAAACCAGCGCGGCTCGGAGTTTCAGGGTATTACTTAGGCTAAACGAACATAAATGTGTATGTCATATGTCTATTTAATACAATGGCTTGTAATTTTGTCACACATGTCGTCAACCGAAAAAAAAAGACAGGAGTCCGAGTCCGAGTCTTCGAGTCCTCGAGTCTTGTAGTACATTCCCTTTTCAAGTAATTGTTTCCACTATCAGACCATATGCTAGTGAGTGGAAAGAGATTCCAGTTTTGGGCAATTGCTCCAGTATGTTACAACAAAAATCATATCAACTCTAGTACATCCTACCATGACAATACTTTAAACAATATCGCAACTTGTCTCTTTGAAGCAACAATTTATTCACTATAAAACTAAAAATATTATCTCTCCCTGGACGTTATGGACTGGAAAAGCCAAAACAAAACTTGTCAAATCCTCAGCGCGGCCGAGAAAGGTGGCTATGGTGTTGTTGCCGCAATTGCGTGAGTGGAGATAAACCCTAGCCGTATGAGCATGTGATCAACTAACTTGGTGTGTGTCAGGTACAACATCGAACATATCGTCGCTTTTGTTCGCGCAGCAGAGAAGAAGCGTTCTCCTTTCATCATCCAAGTGTTCCCATGGGCAATTACGGCGAGTGATGGTCTGCTTATTCATGCTGCAGCCCAGGCAGCTTGCTTCGCTTCAGTACCAATTGCTATTCATCTAGACCATGCACAGGATGAAGACATGATTCGGAAAGCGGCCGACACTCTACCGTTTGACTCCATCATGATTGACATGTCACACTACGAAATGCACCAGAATCTGGCGAAAACAAAGGAAATTGTGGCTTATTGTCATGCACGCAAGATCTCGACTGAGGCCGAGCCAGGAAGAATTGAAGGCGGAGAGGACGGTATTAGCGATACGGCTGATCTGGAAGGTACACTGACAACGGAAGATCAAGTCGAAGACTTCATTGCCACAGGAATTGACTTTTTAGCTCCGGCATTTGGTAATGTGCACGGAGAATATGGAAAGCGAGGCCCGGTTCTTGAGTTTGACCGACTGAAGATGATCCAAGATAAGGCTGATAGCCGTGTACGCATTGTGCTCCATGGAACGAACGATTTCCCCGAAGATATCATGCAGCAGTGCATCAAAGGAGGAGTTTCAAAGGTCAATGTCAATAAGTTGGTCTTGGATGATTACTTGGTGTTCCAGAAAGATAAGGCTCCAAAACTATCGCTTACTGCGGCATTGGAGGGAGGAATTGAAGAGACTATGAGACTTGTTGAGTGGCAGATCGATGTCTGTGGGTCAGCTGGTAAAGCAACTTATTTGTTTGTTTAGTATGATAATAATAATATAGCCAAATCCACGTTTTCCAATGTTTGACTTCCTTGGTGTATAGTTTTGATAAAGCTGAGCTCTACAGCCGGGCTCTGATAAACTAAGGAGGTTAGTCGAAGGAACTAGTGGTAGAAAACTTGGGTCAATACCTGTAGGTCATAATATTCCGGACTAAAAAATCGAAGCGCTATAGTTTAGGAAGTGTATAAGAAAGCGTTCTCATAGTACTCTCATGACCTAGAGACTGACTTCAAGGAGTATCACAAGAGACTTGGGTACTATGACGCTATCATGGCATACAATAGCTGTGGCCAAACCAGGAAGCACTAAAATACTTGTTAGAAACATCACGGGCTTCTTATGTCTGTTAGAAACAAGAAAACGGGCGTTACACAGACGATCTCTAGCCTATATGTAGACATATAGTCAAGGACAGATTGAGCATGCGACACACCATCAGCACAAATGCCGAAAAAGATAGCAATGAACCTACAGCCAACACACCCATCATGTTGGGTGTGGTTATCTCTATTGGCTATATAACCGGCGGCCTGATTCCCATGCTTCCTTACTTTTTTGCCCCAACTGTTGGTCTAGGCTTGATCTGGAGTATCATCATGTGTGCCATTGCGCTGTTTTCATATGGAGCTGGCAAGAAC
>RHDR01000774.1:0-13288 GCA_009806295.1 Davidsoniella neocaledoniae
TCATACTGACGTCATTATATGTCTAATCCACAACTGTGATTCTCTTCCCAAGCGACGCCCAAGACTAGACATTGTCTAACTTAAAAGTTGTCGTGTATGTTGTCTGTAATCACCAATTTCCAAGGCACTGTCTAGCACAAATTTCTGTGTTAATAATTTCATCTTTGGCTAGTCACTGATAATATGATGCTGTCGACTAAGCCTGTGCTACCATTCCCATCTCGGTCTGGAGAGATGATGTCAAAAGCTTACTTGTTATTGTATTTTACTATGCACTGACTCGTAGAAAGAAGATATGACGCAACGATTCCAACATTAATGCTGATAAAAACAAGTTCCCAGGAGGCCTGCAAGATAATAAGATAATCTGTAATTTGAATAGCCTCATAAGCGATGTCGTTTTGCTTAAGATAGACTGACAGCTGGTGAAACAAGCAGTTAGTCGAGTCTAAAATATTTTGTAATTGTAAATTCATTAGCCTCAAGGCAAACCTTATTCTAATGCGTTTGTAGCAAGCCGGCTGTTGTTATAGGCTCACGAGTGAACTAACGAACTATATCAAGGCCTTCGGAGTCTTTTGTTAGTATCGGTTTCTTATGCAGTCTGCCTCTAGTGTTCTGGCATATTCCAAAACTGCTAGTTAACCTTATTGCTGTGCATCTTGGGTTTCCTGACCGCTGAGCAGCACTAAGAAACCCAAGAGGTTTGTATCTTTCGTGTTAGACAAACCCTACAACGCTTAATCCCTCTCTCAACCGTGATAATCCTTGGGACCAGGACCACCAACGTGGTCTAAAGGCAAAGCATTTCGCCGCCCAACTCCTGTATGATAAATATCTTCGCGCTTTTTCGATGTGTTTTCTTGCTTGTCTTCAGGTTGAAGTAAGCCATCGGCCTCCAAAGTTGCTGGTGAAAATGTAATTATCATACATACATCTCGAGATATATCGTGAACCGAGCATTAGCTGGCTCATTGCCTGGGCAGAAACACCACGAAAACAAACTTCATGATGCTCATCTATAAAGACCAGCCGGTGTATATATCGAGTTCCTCTTCTCTTTTGCTACTCATCTCAACATCCTCAACTCTTCATCATCAAGCCACCAGTCGAGCATCTCCCAACGTTTTCAACACTTGATTTATCTCCCGGCCAGCATACATTCTATCATCAGAGATACTTACGCAAAGACAAGGCAATACCAAGCCGTGGTATCAACACTCACTATGTGTCATCTCATCACCGACAGCCCCGTTCCCTTCCGCCACTCTGGCTGCAAGAAGCATTACTTCTATGAAGTCCTCTTCAAGCCCTGCAACGAGCAAAAGAGTAGCTGCGGCGACAGTTTCAAGGCTATCCGGACCCATACAGCCAATGACCTTCTTACTGGAAAAGTCACTGCTATGAGACGCAAACATGAATCCTGTCCCCAATGCGATAGCAGCAAGAAATACGGCGCCGAGTTGTTCGGATACGGCAAGCCCACCAAGACTGAGGACTATGCTTCGTTCTTAGTCTACCACAAGTTCGCCAACAAGCACAAGAATGCCTTTCAGTTCTGCTATGCTTCATATCTGAGAGGCGTCCGAAGTGAGCGAAAGCACACTGATCGACATGTTACTCCTGCACAGCATGCGACTCTGAGATTCTTTGCTGGTGCACCAGGTATGCTGTTAGAAAGGCTATTTTGCATAAATATCGAGTACACTTACTAACTTTGCTTGTTTTGTTACTTAGACTCGTGGGCCACGATGGTCTCGTATCGCCGCCAGCCCAGCAACGATCAGGTGCCTAAAGCTCCTACTCCCACCCCTCCAAGCGATGAGCCTTCTGTCACTCATCACCACATTGACCGTCGTCGTGCGTCGAGCAGAGATGACGTCAGATATGACAGTTATTACCACGTCTCAGTAGGCCTAAACGACGAGCTTAGCCCTAAGAAGAGCTATCCTCCAGATACCGAGGCATCTAGTCGCCACGGCCAACGCCTGGACAAGACAACAGATTATCCAAAGGACAATGCGAGACGCAATCCGTCCCTTGGGCCGTACAAAGATACCGCGGTCTCCGGTCAGGCCGTTCACCATCCAAACAGCCCGTCCTCGTATCGAATCAACGGAACTATCGAAGCTCCACGATCTCGTACGAGCAGACGCTCCTCCCATCAATCCACGCAGCATAGCAACGCTGCTCCCAAGTCATCTTCGTCTTCACGCCATTATTCTGGCCCGTCAGCTCTGGAGTAGGTGATACGTGCTATGGATGTATCAGCTTGTTAGCTACTATACGCATCTAGGATATAATGTTCTCGGAAGGCATCGTTTCCAAGATTCAAAATACTCGAGCGAGCTATGGTTTAATGGCTTTAACTCCATCGTCGGTACGAAGACTTAAAGTACTGTTTGCTGGTGGCGTTTTTTGTTTCGATGTTTTGGCTTTTGCCAAGCTGTCAGTCTTGTGCTGTCTTTCATATAATTATGTGGCTTCATGATGAATCTGCTGTTTTGTCCGTCTTTTCAACAATGTTAGTCTCTTAACCTGTTTGAGGGCATTTGATACCAAGTTTTTACTTGGTTAAAGCCCCTTTTTTGTTTCTCTGTTTTGTCACTTCTCCTTCTGTTCATATTCGATCGGTCGATCTATCTGCAAGATCTATCGATCTAACCTTGTTTGATGTTTAAATACCCGCTGCATTAGCTTCTTCCAAAAAAAGAATAGTTCTTCTCAACTCACCTAGTATATCACTTACACCTTCGTGCAAATTCAGGTTACTGACAAACAAGATCAATGATAAGTTTTCATCTTCAAATGTCATTTTTGCATCAAGTTAAGACAGACTAGCCTAGTTATTAAAATTCTCATGGAAGATTGGGCATCTTTGTATTTATATCATGCTTACCAGTAGTCTCGACAAGTAGATTCTAGGCTAGGCTAGCTGAGAAAATGAAATTATAATTATCTTCTGCCATTTCTCGCTTCTTTCTTACCTCAGAAAGTTGGTATTATTATCAATGAAAGTCAAAAACATTTGTAATCTTAGTTATGTATTCAACTTTTATACTGTGATAATGTATGCACATAAATATGTACGTGTATGCGTACAGATATATTCTCAGTCTTACCATCCTGAGTCTTACCTTTTATAAATTCGTTATGGCGCTTAAACGCCATATATAGTCGTAAATTCACTACCCTTTCTTGGTTTCAAGGCAAAATAGGATATAATAAGGCGAGAAAGGCGAAAAAGGCGAACATGACGAAGAAAAGTAGAATTCTTTCGTCTTTCCGTACTATAATAATACATGTCTCTGACTTATATACTTACTCATTTTTGCTCTTCATTTACGTTAAAAAACTTCATAACTTAGCACATTCGTAACATCAATTTACAGTCTCAAGTACCATCAAACCGTCCACAATGTGTCGTCTTTTAACAAAACACCGGAACAAGGTCGTGTACCCTCAATGCCAAAACAAGCCACGACATAAATTCACAGAGGAAATATTCAACCTATGCAATAACGACACTAAGTGGTGCTATCGATTATTCAGTAATAGAAACGATCCCTCCAAGATCCCCCTAAAACGTAACTCGCAATGTCCTGGATGTCTTATAACAAGTTGTCGGGGTGTATATTGGCATTATAGCCTGGGCGACACCATTTATATAATGTGCACCAAAAAAGACTATCGAGGAAGTAAACATTATCTGTCAAACTGTGTGGAACATCTGTCAAAGTGTATGCCATACAATCCACCACCCATATAACAGTTCACTGAATCTAACAGAATTAACAGTGTCACGAGGAATGCCTTATTCTTCATCACTGAATCAATTGGTATATCCAGATCCACCTCCAGGAACTATCAGATTTCGAGCACCCAGACCTCGAGAAGACACCGTAACTAACGACGGCGGAGCAATTATTTCCGGTCGTACCACAGAGAGCGATACTGATATGTTCGGAGAGACTGAGACCGAAGATTGTATTCTTACCGTAAATGATTCTTCAATTGCCCCTAACCCTCAAGTCAACCAAATAGCTATCCAGGCTTTAACACCGACCTCAAACGAAATAAATGTTGGCGAGTTTGTTTTATTCATAGCGATAGCAATATGTGTTTGTTCTATACTTTCCTAGTTGCAACTTTTGCTAGAAGACCAACCTTTCACATATAGGCCAAGACAGCCTGTGATCATGATTACATGTACCTGGCCAGTTAACAATAGACACAATGAGAATACATATATGATACCCGAATAGAAAATGTTAAACTAGTTCTTGAATCTTCAGTAGAATTCTAAATCTAGAGCGCCTTATGGCAGGCTGACTTAAACACATGTGTTAGTTTTCGTGTAAGCACAGGCCCTACAAAGAATTCATACGGCGCTTCCGAGCGGTAACTGTGCTGCAATTACATAGAATATTGTCTGTTTCAACTACATGCTGTGTAGAAACCACTAGGCCTGCTTTCTAGAGACATAGACAGTTAAAACTGATAGACAAAATACATCAATAGACCTGTATGTAGAAGCTTATATTCACTAACTAATCCCATATTTTATAGTATCGCAAGCCAACTTCAGTCAAGTTAAAGTTGAACATCTTTCGGTGTTCCCATAAGTCAGTCGCTCTTTCTATATGATTCTTCGGCCCGGGGTGCATATCTTGCCTTCTGGCTTCTCTATCCGGTGATGCCAATGCCGTCATGACAAGTTTCAAATCGCTGAATATAATGCTTTTGAGTTGAATATAAAACCTGGATAAACCCCGTATCAACCAACAGTTTCTTAATACTATCACCATCGCCATCGCCATCACTATTATTATACAAGCCCATTGATTCGCTTACTATCCAACAGCTATCGAAGCAAAATTTCGTTCTTCTATATTTGTCATCACACATTCACTACTATCATTCATCAACCATGTGCGCTCCTAAAAAGATGTCCTATCTGACCTTCCGCCATTGCAACTACCGGGACTCTCCCCATCTGTATGTCGACATAACCTTCCGTCGCTGCCCTCATCCAGCCCTCTCTTGTGCCGGCTGTTTTACATATCCGCTCCCGGTTCCGCTTGACGACAATATACGCCGTATTTCGTCTTCCGGCAACGGCAAAAGCTGTCCGGACTGTTCCGACCCGAGGGCCGTCTATGCCAGCGCCAAATTCTGCGAGCCGCACCGTAACTCACACTTCATTGTGTCTGAGGAAGCCTTGTTTCGCGGTGAGAGGCTGGATGGGCTGTACCGTGCTCGTATCGAGCGTGATGCCCATCATGAGGCTATCATGGCCGAGTTGGCTGCTATACGGGAGGCTAAACGACTGCAGGAGATACAGAAAGCCGAAGAGAAGAGACAAAGGCGGTACCGTCAGTCGCAAAATGATAACAATGATAGACAGAGAGTTCCTAACGGGTATATGTATCCTCGGGATATAGCAACTGGGATTTCTACCTATACGCATCCCTCCGCTACTCAGTCGCCAGTTGTCTATAGCACCAGTCGGCCGGTCTATGTACCGGGATATGGCTATGGCCAGCTATCTAGCACAACAAAGCCATATTCCGGTAGACAATCCTCTAATGGTTTCATGTCACCCGGTCCTAGCCAATCTATTCCTTCTAAGTACTCTCGGACCAGCTCTGCAGAGTCTCGAGACCTTTCTGAAGACTCCATCGACTACAGTTCCTCCGATAGAGAATACCGCCATCGTCGTCCGTCTAATGTTCCATCTACTGCGCATCCTGTCCCGAGAAGAAGCCGTTTTGATCCTAGTGACTCTGTATTCGCAGACTCGAGCTTTGCATCGTCTTCCGGTACATCGACAAGCTTGACACCATCCAGAGCTAGTCCATATATATATCAGCCTCTAGGTCCTGATCGCTTCGACGCTCTTGGCGGCCTTGGGGCAACAACACATTCAAGAAACTTTGATCGAATGCCAGCCTCTAAAGGTAGCTCTACTGATACTACAGAAGCTTGTGTTCCCCTCCATCGGAGAAGACCCTTGACTCGGGTTATAGGGAACTATCGGACCCCATATGCTGAGACGGTCCGTGATGGTCTATAAGATATCTGACTGATGGGGGTCTTCCATTTGGATAGTCAAGGCCAGATATTAGAAACTATTGATATTCACGGTCAAGATTCAACGAGCAAACGAAGTTGGATGGGCATTGATATGGGTAGCTTATGCATAAGTATCTGCTTTTCTCTTATTCAGTAGTAGGGCGTATCTGATTGTTTTCTTTGTTCCTTTCTTTTGTTTCCTGCGTTATTTTGTTTAGTGAGCTATAGACTTTGATATTCAACTCCTTCCAATTATTCTTTCTGCATTCGACGTATTGGTTCCCTTTGTTCACTATTCCACAGAAACTTCATGGGTGCCCATATAAGACTATTGATATATATTCAAAAAAAAGAAAAAAAAACTTCAAAAGTTAGACAAAAAAAAGTACTACTTCCAAGCGGAAGGAGATCGAGTATTGGGGTGAACCGGGATCGAACCGGTGACCTTTAGATAACTCTCATGATGAGAAGGCCGAAGTTTATAGCTTCAGTCTAACGCGCTCCCAACTGCGCCACCGCCCCGTGATTCTTGATCATCATCGCCTTACCCCGTACTACAAAGAAACTCAAATTACGGGCTCAAACTAAAAAAAACAGTCGTCACGAGTAGGGTTCGAACCTACGCGGCCGAAGCCATGAGATGGCTTGAACGATTATTCAAGTCTCACCCATTAACCACTCTGGCATCGTGACTCGTGGTTGTTCCTGGTGTTTTTGAGTGATTTTGCTGCTTATATAGCCTAAAATATTTGAAATTTTGAAAGTTTCTGGCCATCCGAGGGTTGGTCGGAAGACGACGTTAGACGGCATCTTTAATAAAGGACTGTACGGTCCTGTCTATCTCTACTTCTACTTGAGTACCAGCTGATCCTTGGCTTCCAACAAGTGCTAGGTGTTTCGCTATAAGATTGTCTTCAACTAATGTCATGGTATCGTCTAGATCAAGGACTGACACCCCCGTTCTGTGTTTATAATTTCTGCTCTTGATACTTTATAATGGTGCCCTAATATTTCAATAGACTGATGGACTATCTAACAGTTGTTTATGAATGTTTGGACCATTGGCTATCGAGTGATATATGAGTTACATAATATATGGTAACGAGTTTCGATACACAAATGTACCTTCTAAAGGCTTGAAATTCACAGTTACGACACCATATATGTAAAGGGGGCGGTTGTCGGTGAGAACATCGAGAGAGAGAGGAAAATTCGGGCCCAGGGCCTCACAACTCGATGCATGATAAGAGACAGAAGTCAAAAATGATAAAAAGAATAGACAGCGACATTGGTGATATGTGCTGGTCGCTCTTGAAAATTCATGACGAAGGGGAATTTTTCGTCTTTGGACAGAGGAGGAGGCCCCATGAACTCAAATGTACCCCCCGAGAGTTGTAGGAGGGAAGGTTGTATCATATCATTATGTATCTTATGTTCACTACGAACGTCTCTCATATCACAAGACTCTCTTGTTGCTCAAGCTCTAACCCTTAGTTGAAACCGTAAGCTCAATGACATATGCGAACCTTACCAAGTCATCGTCATTTTTTCTCATTGACACATATTTATGATTAAATACAACCAGGGCTCACACGTTGAACCCCTAACAACATGTAATTCAAGGATCAAGTAGATGTAATCTGAAAGGGCGAAGACCCGAACGCTTACATGCCCCTCCCCTGTTATTCCTTCTATTGCCAAGTCCATCTTCTTTGCCGCTATATCCATTTGAACTAATTGCCAAAATCCCGCCCACTACTAGCAACTCACTAGGTAAAAAAAGAGGAATGCTAGAGGGAAAATCGCAGGCTATGCCCCTCCGTCGATGATATTAGTCTCAATGAGTTTGAGCAATTGCAATAAAGTATTCTGGAAAATGATCCAGAATACTGCCAGATAGATCCTCCCTCTGACATATGTAATGAGATGATACAAGACATCTATATGTAGCAAAAGTATATATATGATCCAACTAATTATACGAATGTTCGTTCATATTTGATCTCGTTTCTCTACAAACTTTAGGCATATTAGTATACTCAGCATAAGCCGATCGAGAACCGAAAAATACTAAATAAGGATAGTCTTTTTTGATAAATCCAAGTTTTATTTACATCTTCTAGTGGCCGACTTCCTAGAATGGCGGTGACTTGTTGAGCAAAGTCCTGTTTCATCCATTGAATCCAATCCATACTTCATGAAAACAAAATGATGATCATTTCCATACCCGTGTCCTGTTTTGATGCGATAACCTTCAAACTCACCCGCTGCCAAGCCCTGTTTGTGTGATATTTTCTTCCCAAATCCCAATGGCCCCATAAGGCCAGCTTAACAAAGGTTGGGGAGGGGCCCTGTTCCTTATTAGTGCTGTTTTTGTCGGACGAAGAGGTTGATTTATCTTCTTCCAGTTGGTTGGTTCTTACTAGTCATTGAATACTGGAACAACTCTTTGACTTTGTTTCTTCTCTTTTCTCTATTATTATACCCAAGAATATTTGTATTAAACAAATAGGAAATGGTTAACAAGGACCAATATCCATCAGACCGGTGTTTGTCATCAAGTCTCATGCAATGCCAGTATCCTGTTAGTAGTCGAATGTACGAATTACAACAGACATTATGACACTATACGTGTATGACATGGCCTCGATATCAATACGCCTATTTATTTTCCTAATTCAAGTATAACTACTAAGTCTCTTGTCGTAATACCATGATCGTTGTACAGATATTATCAAAGAGTTGAATAAACAGAAGAGAATCACACCCCCCCTTAGCGTGGCCATTACACTAAGTACATGTACATATATATTAACAACTATAAAGCAACTCTGCCACTAGACAAGGTTCGTTGTAGCTTTTTAGTAGAGACTAATAACCGGGGTGTCTCCCGGTATAGCGCCGTTATACTCGGTCCCGAGTTAAGGGCGTATCAACCCGTAGATTCCGCTCATGAAAAATAAAAAATTGGTATAAAAGAAGTAGTTATACAAATATTCAAATGTACAGAAGGATTTCAAGTTTATGCAGTTTGAAAACCCTCGCCAAAGGAGATGAATAATATATGGTTAGGGTTACATACATGTATATACAAACATGCAAACCTTATGGTAGAACAATATCTTATCATGTTTCAACAAAAGAATTTGAGGAGCTCTTACCGATTATGACAATATTTTCATTATTCCATGTAGACTTCGATCAGGAATGATAATATGCTAGGATTAAACTAGAGAGTCAATATAACGAGAAAATAACCTTGAAGGGGGATACCAAGACCTCAAACCCTTACATGCACAGTGAGTATGGCTGTGCTCCATACGTAACGTCAGTTTTCGTCGTCTTTAGATATATTCTCCCTCTCCCCTTGTAACGCTATATTACGGCCCTAAATCATAGAACTACTACATTATGGCATGGATTATATAGCAAGGAAGATTTTTTTATCTACAAGTGGAGATACGTTCGTCGAAGACAGGACGATTTTGGCGATGGATAGGGTTGAATAACCATGTATTGTTTTCTTGCCAAGACGGACCAAGTCTCATGGTGAGAAAAGAAGCCAAGAGACACTATAAGGGAGCATGATAAATAGCGGAAAAAAAGAGAACTGACTTGGCTTTGAGGTTGATTAGCGGAGTTTCGGGTTAATAGCCCAAGAAACCAAGGTCGGCGACTATATTTCGGAGTAGGGTTACATATTGCGCGTCCTTTATCTGCGCAGGCCCATAGTCTACGAAGCGAAAGAGAGTTGCCTTCTTTTGATATATCTCCAAGTAGGAGACGACACAAACAACGCAACGTATCTGGTCTTATGGCAATCTCGTGCTCCCACAACTCTGGGTTTGACAGTAGTTAAGGAGGGCGCTCGGGGCTTTCCTTGGGCATGGCGCAAAGGTTACGTTGGACCTGACAAGATCTAAGAACAACAACGTCGGCGATGTAAGAAATACGGTTAAGCCACTTGGGTGCTGTTGTCTTGAATGTCGTGATAGTGCTAATGTCACATGCCCAGATGCAGATTTTACAGTAGAATAGGTAATTAGTGGCATAGGATTAGGGACACGGATATAAGTGAAACTTGACTTCTTCTCCGAGTTTCTTCATCACACTGTTCCTAGCCCAGGTTCTTGTCACATTCCTATGATACCACCAAACCCGGCTACTCTTAGTTATAAAACATCGAGAGGAACAAGCTTACCGACTTAGCTCTGGAGATAGACTTTGGAGATAAAAGACTCCCCGATGAAAACCCTAAACCGGAAGTATTTAGTCACTGAACTCTATGGTTACGCTGCTTGCTTTACCCTCCCCTGGACAGGAAGAATTAAAAAGAAAATGCAAAAGAGTGGCAACCGGGCTCGGGCTCTTTGATCTTTTCCCTGCATTGTGCCTTAAGGCTGGTTGGATTTTTCCCTGGCCGCTTGTTTCAAGGCTTCTGCTTCTTATTGCCCAGTCTCACCGAGCAAAGAAAGACGAAGAAAATGAAGAAGAAGAAGAAGAGGAGGGGGGAAACTGGGAAATGGACAGGAAGGAGAAGGGAAACTATGCCATACGCCCTCCTAGTAAGTACATGTAGTATTTGCCCACTATCCAGCTTTTTTGGCCCGTCTTCCTAGTCCCTGAGTTGAAAACCGGACTCTATGAGTATTATTTCCTAATACAGACCTAGTCGATTCTCCTGGCTAGCTCGATAACGGAATGATGTTGCTAGTCCATAAATCTGTAAAATAAAATAAAAACATAAAAACACAGTCTGTATTCAGGGTTCTTCCTAGAAAATAGCCCTAAGAACAAGGATCGAAACAACCACCCCCAGCACTTTTCTCGGCTTCTCGCCATCTGAACAGCAGCGCCACTCTCATATATCGGTATTGGAAAAGAGAGAGGGCTGTAGTATCCCCATAGTATCAGATCGCTGTAAGAATTATACTTACGAGTTGGAACCAAGAAGAATGGGTAAATATGTATACATACATGTATTAGCAGAAGATTGCTGTTGAGGGACTAACAAGCCAAATGTCGGAGAATTAACTCAACATTGCGTAGGGCGTTTTGACAAACACACTAGCATCAAAATGTGCTATCTATCTTGCAATGAGTCGAGGCACGTTTTCTTTAATACCGTACCTTTGGAGTGATCTAGGCCTTTCTCTTCTCTTTTTCTTCGTCTATTTTCTCGGTGTGCTTCGGACAGAGAACGAGGTTCGTCGTTGCCGATCTTTTGTTCTTGGGCTTAGGGCTCAAACAGTGACAGTGACAGGTGTCCACCCACCCTGGAACTGACTCCTTGGCATGCAGACGTCATGGGCAGGAACAGGAGAAAATGGCAGTACATGCAGGACAACATCGATATGAAATGGCCGTAACAGCTTGGGAGATTATCCCGTACTGCCCGCATAACTTAGCATCCGGTGTCTTGTGCTTCTCCCCTCGAACGTGCCTTTATTCTGTCGAGGATAATAATATGTATACATGTATATGTACAGACCTCTATGGTAGAAGCCCGGCTCCTTGTTCATAGTCGAGGGAAATGGAGGCTATGAATCCCTTCAACATCTGAGCCCCTCTATATATCTTCCAGATGGCCCAAGGGAGTCCTTCTAGAACCCTGTGACTTCAACGATGGAGTTTCTCATAATTCTCGCATTGCGGTCTATACGCGCGTAGAGGGTTATTATCATTCTTTTGGGTCTCATCAGCACACTGGTGATCGTTGCCGCTTTGATCCTCAACGGGGCCCTTTTGACTCTTGCTATTTGTTTTGTAGTAGAGTAAGGCCTGTTACAGTATACCAACGGACGACTCGGCCTGATGAATTTGAATCCATTTGCCATGCCCAAGTTTAGTAACTAATACAAAGTCTGCTAGCTTGGGTTCCGTGCACAATTTAGGCCGTCGCTTCTAGAGTCCTTTGTGGGAGCTTGATCGGTATCCGTAGGAGTTAAAGGCATATGCGGTATATACGGAATTCCGTCTATGCCACCCATGACAAACTTATCCAATCCTTTTAGACCACAAACCCCCTTGAAGATTGCAGATCTTGCAATTTGCTGTATTCTTGTTCTTGGTGATGGGGTTTGTAGATAACCTAAACTCATTGTTACTAATAGGTGTGTACATGAAATGACAAAATGCCTAGACAAGGCCCCTGTGCTGACATACTACTAGAGCTGTGATTCGATAAACGTAGGGCTGCTTTTGGGATGGATGAACAGTTATACACTGAGCTATTCCCGTATAATATTTGTAGTCCCTTGAAAATTGGAGATACTCTGGCTTTCTAAAAGCCTTTCGGACGTAGGTACGTACACCCGCACTAAGTCCTTGGTGCTATTTGTTGTTACAGTTTATCTGTACAGCGTCTGCTGCTAACTTAGTAGGGCATAAGCATGCGAGATAACCTTTTTGACGCCGTTCGACGCCGATTTGTAAGATGTAGATCTCGAGACCTAGTGGCGAAGCTCTCCTGAAATATTGGCCGTAGAGAGAAGAACGGAATCCAGATAGTCGGTTCACCTTGATCCTGACCCGACATGGCGGCCGGACAGCAGCCAAATTTATCTCTAAATAAGTGTATAGCTGTAGCTGCACATATTTGACAGCTTCGAGAATGTACGGTCAGGGACCCTAGAACAAATGTGTGGCCCTTCAAGCAGACGATAGTCCTAGTCTTAATACCGTTAGCTTGTGCTCCTCCTCGCTTTCTGATATAATTCATTTCCTGTGATAAGGAGTGGTTTCTTGATTCCATTACGTTACCGCGTCTATAGAAGTAGAACAAACATTTGGCATCTTTGGTTGACGCAATTATGATACGTCAAGTGGCCGTTTTCAGACTCAGAACTTTGGTTTGAAGATCATGGTTCAGAAGCGAGGAGCAGACCTTCCAGCACCAACCAACCCGCTTTGTTTGTTTTTTTCCCCCCATCCAGTATCTCTTAGATTCTCTCATAAAGACGGGTCTTCTTAAGCTGGCTAGTCAAAAATACCCTAGTTTGGAAATCTTTCCCTTTCGAACCCTTTTTGGATATAGCAGGGATCGCGTTCTTGGCGATAGCTTCTTGATTCAGGGTGGCCACGAGGAAGCTGAAGACCCGCCCCCAGGCACCAACAGAAGCCCATCTATATGTACATATACAGATATGCATGTATGTACTTTGAAAGTCATAGAAGTGGGAGGGGAGGCAGCTCAAGCCAAGCGATTGCAAGT
>RHDR01000775.1:0-13238 GCA_009806295.1 Davidsoniella neocaledoniae
ACATACTCGGTGTGGAAGGTCTAAAGTACGGAGGAATATATAAAAATAAAAAAAAAAAGAATAACAAGAAAGAAATAGAGAGAAAAATATAAAAATAGTGTGTGACGATGGCAGGAATAGCAAATCATGTTACAGGCTAATAAGAAAAAGAGAAGAAAATATCCACAGAACAAGATGAAGGAGGGGAAAGAAGGTGAACTAGGGGAAAGTAAGTAAGAAAAGATTTAAGGCGATACATCGTCGGAAATTTGTGCATGTTCTGGACAAAAAAGCCAAGTGAGATACTGTCGCCACGGTATATATAAAACTCATAGATGCGATGTTTACATGACAACCTATAAAGATGTGTTAGCAGATCAAGATAATACAAAAAAGATGTCAGGGGGTAGAGAGTACTTACACAGTCGCCATCGCTCTTGCCTTGGGGGATACCCATTTCTTCGAATGTAGCAGGGCCCTTGGGAGGTGGAGCAGTCGATGCCTTGGGAGGCTTTGGTGGCGTGGTGGCCACTGGAGACTGGGCAGTATTGGGACGGCCCTGTTGCTGGCCCATGGGACTCTGAGGACCTTGAGGACGGCCTTGGCCACCTTGCTGAGGAGGTGCACTGCCAACGCGGCCGGGATGGTCCATGTAGCCACCGGGACCGTTGGGACCTCCGGGTCTGGGTCCCATTCCACGACCGCCCTGGTTTGGAGGTGCGGCCGAGCCGGGACGAGGGCCTCCAAAACCACCATTGGGTCCGCCGGTTGGTTGCCGCTGGAAGTTGTCTTGAGTGTTGGGACTGCGAGGACCGGGGCCCCCCATGTTCTGGTTCATCGACATGTTGGATGGTCTCTTCTGGAGGTTTCCAGGACCGAAATTTTGTTGCTGCTGCTGGCCTGGTGGTTGAGCACTCATGGGACGCTGGGGGGGATAGTTGCCGTTGTTCATTCCTGGACCGTTCATGCCGGGGCCATTTTGACGGAAGTTTCCTTGCTGCTGTTGAGGTCCAAGACCACCGCCCATGCCCATCTGGCCATTGTTAGGGCGAGGACCACCACGACCCATTTGCTGGTTAGGGCCACCCATCTGTGGGTTGGGACCACCCATTCTACCACCAGGACCGCCAGAGCTCGATGGCCGGATGCCAAAGGCAGCAGGCGGCGGCTGGTTGTTGAAGTGGACATCGTCTTCAGGATACGGAGTGGCACTAGTGTTGATACCAAAGGCAGGGGGTCTGTCTTGCTTGTACGGGTCGGCATCGATATGCTATCCTGTTGAGGAACTCCAGGCATAACCTTGGGAGAAACACCAGGCGAAGCATGCTGAGAGATCTGGCCAGGCGCGAGGTTATCTTCAGAGACAGCAGGCATGGCGGCATTGACCTGCTTGAAACGATCAGGTCTTTTGCCTCTCATCGAGCCGTGTTGCGACTTGATGCGACCGAGGGCAACAGTTTCGTGATCCTTCTTAGTCAGGGTCTTTTGTTGGCTAAGCGACTCTAGACGGCCAATAGCATCTTTGTTTCCGTTCTCGGCCGCCATCTCGTACCATTTACGAGCTTCTCTGACATCCTTTGCCACGTGAATACCGATCTCGCTGTAATAACCGACAGCAAACTGGCCAGTAGATAGCTTGGCATTGGCGGCTTCCAGGGCGAACTTGTAGGCCAGCTTTTCATTCTTGACGAAGAAACCTTCGTAACCGAAAAGGAACCAACGGGAGACACCGAGGCAAGCTTCGGGAAGATCCTGCTTAGCAGCCAGAGCATAGTAGTGCAGCGACAGAGAGGGGTTGAAGTCGCAGCCCATTTGGCACAGCTCGAAGGCCTGACCCATCTTAAGTTGGGCCTTAGCGAAACCCAAGAAAGCGGCACGCTCAATGTACCACTTAGCACGGGCCATGTCTGCGGGGAGTACGCTATCAGGGAGGTTGATATCGGGAAGCTCTCTGGCAATCAGCATACCAAAGACATATGCGCCTTGGGGAGCATCTTCATCGGCGGTATCAGCAGCACGGTTGACCAGGTCGATACCACGCTGGTAATTCATGACCTGGCCATGCTGACCCAGCAGAGCCATCATACCCATTCTATAAGCAGAGGCCGAGTCTCCACCGTTAAGACCCCGTTGGTAGTGCTCGATAGCCTTGGGCATGTCAACAGAGTTCTCGTAAAACATTCCCATGCGGTACTCGGCACGAATAAATCCCAGTTCAGCAGCACTACGATAACCGTTGAAGGCTTCGCGTTTGTCGAGACGCAAACCAAACTTTCCGAACTCGAACCATTTGGCACGGATGAAAAGACCTTCAGGGTGGCCCTGATCAGCCAGGTAGTTGATGATATTGACGGCGGCGATTCGGAGTTCGTGTTCGATTCTAGGAGTAGAGGAGCGAGGCGGGTCGAGGGGTTCTCTCATGGCAGATTCGGCGCACATGTCAACCCAAGAGAGGACACTCTTAGACCAGTCGATCTGACGCTGAACATCTTGGGAGTTGAGCACGCTGTCCTTGGTGCTCCAAAGGGTGTTCTCGAGCTCTTCGTCGCTGGAAGGCACGCCTTCGCCCTTCACTTTGGGAAAGGGAGAGAAGTTTGGCATATCGTCGGTGCCAGTGTTCATAGTATGGCGTTGGAAAGGCTTTTGAGGAGGGCTCGTATGAACGGGACTGATCATAGACTGGTATGAAGGAGAGACGCCGCCATGAGAAGAAATCGGGGGAGAGACGGGTGCTGATATACTGCTAGCTTCAAGCTCCATGCGCTGCAGATCATTCTGCATGTTCTGGGGGACTTCGGGCATGACCCTGGAGCATAAGCTGTTAGTGACAAGCCTGGACCATAAATTTGGTGGTTTTTTTCTTATTTTTTTCTTTCATTGGCGACGCCAGAGAAAACAAGAGGGGAAGCGAAACGAGACTAGTACAGTGGTACTACTGAAAGTAGCAGCCACAGCAAATGGCAATACAAGTAACCGACTATAATAGCAAATATACAAACGCACTACTAGTAGCAGTAGTAGGCGGTTGGTTCTATACAGTACGGTGTACAGTACTGGCAAGATAGAGTGTGAAAAAAGCATACCTTTGAGGAGCAGGGGCCACAACTTCAGGAGGCATATAAAAGTCATCAAATCCACCGGGTACAAATGTGGCGCCTAGTGATGGAGCAGCACCATTGTTGTTGGTATTGGACGGATCTGTAAGCGTGTAACCACGTATAGAGGTCATGGTCAGCCAATGAAGATCAAGTTTCCGAGATGGTGTGTGCAGTATTAGAGGGTAAGAAGGATGATGTATAAGCGTGTATACTGTGCCGTTGAGGAGTAGAATCGAAGCACTGAATATGACCGGGACAAGAGACAGGGTAGAGATGAGCAGAATAGGGAATAGACACAAAGGAGGTAGTATAAGTTGGGATTAGCTGCCAAGGGAGTGGATAAAATAGAGAAAGGTACAGGCTCGGTGGCTTTTTTTGCCCTTTTCTTCCCTCTCCTCAGTAATATGATGAGTGAGGTAGTGATTATAGCAAGTGTGTAAAGCATATCGGAGCTGCAGAGTATGATTGGGGGTTGATTGATAGCAATAGCGCGTAATAGTTATAATAAAACCAGTCATATAATATGAAATAACAACGAGCCACCAAACATCAAAGCGGGCGTTAACAAGTGAATGATAGAAATAGAAAGCGGGCAAAAGTACGAGATGCCGAACCAACTAGCCTAAATTCTGTTGACAGATTAGGCATATTGTACTTCGAAGTCGTATAAGCAAAAAGGTGGATATGTAGCATTGAGACAGGTGATAGAAGAAGCTAACGCATTAGGATAGGATGTTCTTGGTCCCGTTGCTATACGAGATATGGCTATGTGTGTTATGGAAGACGACCCTGGCTTCAGGGCGGCGCCCGAAAAAAAGCCATGCGAAGTGTCAAAGCAGGATATGGAAGCTCATATTCAACCGGTGATAAACGCGCAATAGCACCAAATGTGGTGTAGGTAACAGTAGTAGTGTGTTTCTGCTTGATAGAGCAGACTTGAGGAGAGAGGAAGTATAAGGTTTGTTACTGTATGTTCAGGAACACACATCGAAAAAAGATGGATTTTCTTCTCCCTGGCTTAATATACTTAACCTAACCTTAGATAGTCACGGATTGCTGAAGTATCAAGTGAGGAGTGAGGAAAGCTGAGAGGTGCCATTATCGAAGGTATATGATATGGCAAGACATCTGACACCTTGACTCAGCACAGCTAGTTATCAGGCATGTGTTTATATCAAGATATCAAAGCCCAACCCATATGTGAGCAGGAAATAGTCTGGCTATGAGTACTCTTGAAGAATAGCTCGTGCACAGGAATCTATGGGTTCAACTGACAAGCTTAAAACGAATAGACAAAGTCTCAAGCACATAACTAGGGGTTGTGGAGATTCTGGCTGAAAACATATGTAGTGAAGCTATGCTTAAAGTACAAGCTGGAGCTTTCCACCTATGTGCAACGTATAGCAAGTACAAGTGGGTAGATGGAGGGCAAATGGGCAATGTTTGTTTGCCTTCTCGGACAGTTTGCTATAGCTGTGAGATGTTGTGCAAGTGTAATAGAGGATGTAGAACGGTCCCATAGGCGGTGCTGTAGAAGGTATACAGCCCAGCTCTAGGTGTAGGTATAGAATTGACAAGGTGTAGGCATAAACGCCATATGGACGGGTAGTTGGCAAGCGTATACAACTAGGCGCGACTGATTTATGCAAAGGTGAGGAGGAGAGCCGACTAATGGACGTCAAACACTAGAGGCCTGCCTTGTCATGGGCCAACCGCTATGCATGTGCATTGAAGATAGAGATACTCACAATTTTGCTGGTATCCACCAGCGTTGTTGTAATGCGACATTTTGGCAATTTGGTAGTGGTAGTGTGTTTAGAGATGAGATAAAAAAAAATATAGTGATATTCCTAGGCCGGAGGCGGGCTGTGTCGTATCAGAAAGGCGGGAGTGGTAGCGATATGTGATCGAGCTAGAATGGATAGCCTATCATTGAACAGTCGTAGTATTCCACAGTGCCAAGTATAGTGTTGAGCGATGTTGAGAGAGAAGTGGCGTCGAAGTCGAGATCGTCGGGATTTAGTGAAGAGTCGATGGAGGATGGGCGTTAGGGTTTAACTGGCGAACTATTGAGCAGAGATGCCAGTTGGGCTAAGAAAGGGCAGGCGGATAGGCAGCAGGGTGCCGAGTTCGGATTCGTCGGTGCCAGAAAGAGATAGAACGATATGTAGATAGGCTAGAAAGCTGGGTGCTAGGTTCCGCAGCGCACTAAAGCAGCTAACTAGCTAGACTGACTGGCCAGAATGGCAATAGAATCCAGGGACAAGAAAATAGTGGTAGACACAGGCGGCAATGATGCCAGGAGGGGAAATGAATGTATGTTGTCGCTTAGTTAAAGGTTGCAAGATAGATGGCTCAGCCGAAGAAACGATGGAAAAAAAAAAAGAAAAAAAAAAAAAAAGAAAACAAGAAAATAGAAGAATTTCGTAACAGCTAGATTATTTACAGTCTGAATCCTCAAAGATCAAAGCTACAGCTAAAGAGGCATGAAACGACCTTGAACAAGATGGAAATGCAGACGCAATCGCAGACGTAGCACTCTGGGACAAAACAAACAAGCTAGGTTATTTAAAAGGGCTACCGAGCGAGCTAAAGCAGATTACAGCAGCAATCAAAGCAATCTGTCAATGCTGGTGCGTTTTTCGAGCGGGGCTTTAAAATAAGTATGCAGTATAACAGCAACAAAAAAAAAGAATAGTAAAGAACCACTGAAAGAGGGACTTCGAACGGACGGACACTGCAGGGAATGACGGGGATTGAGGCTTTTTTTTCAGTCTTCGTTCGGGTTTACTGTAAATGTAGAAAGAACAAAAATCTCCTACAAATATCGTCGTCTTCTGAGAGTTCGAGGAGTTGTTTGAAGGAAATGTTGTCGATTTCTTTTGCCCGAGAGAAAGTAAGGGGAAATTCTGCTGGAGGGAGAAAAGGGGGGGGTCGTGACCAACTGGGCGGCCAATGATTCAAATTTTATACTGAGTGACAATGGCAGTGGAAGTCGTAGCAGCGGGTATAGCACTGTGACCTTCTATCACATATAAACAATTGGCGGCTCGCACGTGCTGTATTCTCTTTTCTTCTTTTTTTTTGCTCTGGTGATTTAAATTCGGCTTTCTTGGGCATCCAACCTTTAAGTATTTACTATATCCGATGACTATTCGTTTCTAAATGCCTGACAGGAGCATATCGTCTACTAATCCAAGCTAGGCAGAGAGTCCATTGTCTTCAACTCCGCCTCAAGATAGCGCTATGAGAAACTGTCAGAGGGGTCCGTTTTCCCCTCTGCCCCGCCACAGCTAAGCCACGGCAGTTTTTTAGAGTGGTTCTAACACTAACAACTAGGCCGTTATAATGCCATTGGCTTTTGTTAAGGTCGGATAATCTCGCATTGGTATGAGAAGACAACAGGAAACATCATGATAGCGCTACTTGATACTTGATCGCCCAGAATCAATGTTGTCTGGAAGCTGATTCCCGTCGAGCAATATTAGAACTGCGTGGACTTTTTTGTATTCATGCCGGGCAATCTGTACACATCTGTATGTAGGCGACAGGGCGTTTATATACAATGCTACTGGTAGGCTATTTCATAAATGAACATATCTTGTTGTTACACTACTAATCGCCTGAAAGGACGCTGATGGGTTAGCTGTAAAGTCTCCAAGTTATAAGCCTTGAGCTCTATGAATAGTTTTTGGGCTCTCGGGCTTTGGATTCTTTAGGCTTTAAATTTATAAGCTCTGCCACTCTATCACTTATCTCCGCCTTTTGGCGGAAATTAGCCATTCTCACATGTCAACTTCAACTTGTCTTCCCCTCATTCAGTGGCTTCTTCCATTGGTACAATAAGCTATCATGCTTTTGTTGCTGCAAACATGCCAACGAGGTCACCATGCATAGCCAGGTAGTAACAAGCATGCAGGCTCTTAACGCTTGCCTGTTTTTTTTTTTTTTTTTATACATATATATATATGTCGAGATTAGGGTTATCACAGGGCTATATAAACCTTTGGGTAGTGAGAGCTGTAAGGAATAGGGGTTGGCCTAGATCTAGGAGAGTGTATTACAGAGACTCTCCAGGTCCATTATTTCTACATCCACTCTTACCTCTTAATGGGTGATCCTTAATAAAACCTCTTGACCTGAGTGATTGAGCAATCCGTTTGCAATACATACATTGGACTATAGGCATATTTGGCTTGACGTCTAACCAAATTTGTATTAAATACTAGGAAAGAAAAACACCGACATGTGGTAATAGCTTATAACCATTGCCGTAGCAATTCTTCTAGGGCTCAGGGGATTCCGTATGATACCACTTGAACCTTGTACTAACAACTAGGTTCTTACCAACTTATAACTTGAATAAGCTAGTCGGCTTTTTCAATCTATAGGCAGACAACATTATTTGGGCTTCTAGCGTGTGGCTTGGTTTGAGAGACAGCCAAGGTTCTATTTTTAGCGCCGGTCTCCATTCCTCAGAGAACAAGTGGTCTTGGAATAGATATTCGGCCAACCCATTTGAAATCTACACGCTTACCTCCTTCAACATCAAGATCACAATTCTGGTAAGGTGAGATTTTCTCCCTTCGGTTACAGACCAGCAATTCAACTATGTATGTTGAGTCAGCAAGAGCACCGCCTAAGGCACGATCTTGCTACGGTTTGTCTACTTCTCATTCCTTTATTAGCTTTCTTTCCTAGTCGTCTATGGAATTTTCTAGGGCGCTTCTAGCATGTTATCTCTATGTGTACATGTATACTTGTACTTGTACTTAAACAAACAAGTTGCGGAAGAGGAAATGAATATTAGGCTGTAGCATAATTCAATGGATGAACAGAAACGAAGTACATATTTGACCATAGCCAGAAAAGGAATCTTGCTTACGACTCCTAGCTATGGGTGGAAATTATTTTGTTCTAAGAGACAAGAACTAGGATCGATGAGAACTAGGGACAAAAAATCATCTCAGAGGGCTTAAGTGGGCTGATGTAAATGAGAAAATCACACAAAATCAAATCACATACAACCGTGTTGTAAGCTGTTCACAGCTTAATTTCAAGATTGATTTGATTTGATTATATTTAACGTCTACCTAAATCACTAAGATCATACGACGCTACCTCTACTAAGAGCAGCAAAAAACAAATACAAAAAAGAAAAAAAAAGCAAAAACAGTGCCTCCAAAAAGTATTACCCAAAAAACAGACCCATAAAACCAATTCCCTAAGTGGAGCTACCATCCCTACTATTCAGCCCACCCAGGGTTTAGTTAACCCTAACATGATTGAATTTTTTGGAGAGGTCTGACGCCCCAAACACCAGGGAATATCAGGATCGATGGTGTAGTTGGTTATCACGTTTGTCTAACAACTTCTCAAAGTTCCTTGGACACAAAAGGTCGGCGGTTCGAGTCCGCCTCGATTCACTTTTTGACCATTTAGTCAGAATTCATGCAATATGGTCATTGTTGGGAGTCTTGAATAAACTGATTTTTTTCTTATATGGTAAGTAGTGTTTATGTCACCAAGATGGCACAAGCAAAAAGAATTCAATATATTAGCAACCCGTACCATGTTCGTTCAAGAAACTGCGTCGTATGATCTTAGTGATTTAGGTAGACGTTAAATATAATCTAATCAAATCAGTTCGTTCAAGAAAGTGCCAACATTCAACTAGTTGTAGACCCCAAGCTTTTTAAGTTCAGGGCATTGACGGTCTCTCCACCAACATGTAACTAAAGATAAACAAGAAATAGTTGTTACAACCCCTGACTTTCCGTTTTACCTTGCTACGATCTTACACTATCGAGTTGGCAGTGCTGCGAAGGACTTTGTAAGCAAATTCTCTCCACTACCAGTATTCTCTATATCCCATTAAGCTACATAACAAACACCAATACTGGAGGCGCTTCATCGATACCAACACTGAGTTTCACATTGGATACGAGAAATCAGAACTATGTAGATATGTATATGTATACAACTATCTAGAGCACTCTGATAGTTGGAGCATGTATGTATTCACCGACAACAAAAGCGCACGGTAAGGAAAAACGGCAAATAAAGCATGAGCAAGTTGGATTCAACGGCCTTGGCCTTGAGCCTTGCATCGAAAGATTGATCCTGATATTGGCAATACCAGCCCTGCGAGTTTTCGAATTCTCATCTTGTTCGATGGTAGCAAGTAGTATTAGAGATATAGATATTGGAAAAGAAAGCATGAAATGTAATATCAACACATACCGGTTAATCCGGTAATGTACAATCGGAACACGGACTTATATTAGGATCCGGAGAATATTGGTACGGCCAATATATAGCAAGTGCTTTTTCTGATTTCCGACTTTTTGATCAGGAACTTAGCAATGAACTTCACTCTACCCCCCGGATTGTACATGAAATTTAAAAGGGCTGGCTGTGCTTGGACTGTGCTTCACAACCCAAAAGTTGGTTTAACTAGCATCACCCATGTTGTATCTTGGACTCGATGGTCATCCAAATCAATGAATTATATAATGAAGGGGAAATACTCGATATTTCCTCCCACTTTCCTTTGTTCCTAATAATAGCCAGAGTCGATGAATGCCTAGAAGAGAGAGTAACTAAGTTGCACTCTCTATCTCTATAATAAGTGGTCTGATCTGAAGTTGGCTTAAGCGGCGCCAACGGAGAACTCCCAAGAACTAAAAAAGGAGCGAGAAGAGAAACAGTGTACGAGAATTCGGCACTCAGAACGTCTGAAGTTTACCTTGAAGCATCTCATGACCCGAGAATCCAAGCGTAGAAGTTCAGAGAACAAACCCCATATTTTGTTCCCGAGAAACTAAAGAATCTCACTGTCGATATCAACACAGCTTTGTGTTTATCTTGATCTTGCTACTTACTACCTAGTAAAAAAAAGCTCGAACTCCCTAGAATAGGACGAGACAAGGATGATTAAAGCCTGATGGTGAATGGTCTGTGTTTTGAGCCGATCAATAAGATCCTTTGTTACCGATTTTTGGGAGACGAGAGGGATAATAAGAGAAGCCGTGCTTGTTAGACGGACGGATGTAATCGATATACCCTCCAAATGTCTAGTCATACCTCTGTTTTGAGTCCCCGGCAATTGTAGAACCAAGGAATCGAAGTGCTACTGCTTGAAGATTCCTTATGAAACAACGAGAGCACCGGTCTTGCCGGATACCACTTCGCGAGGCGTTCTATATAAGATCGACGATGGTTCCTGCTTGAAGAAAGTTGTTCTTCTTTGCTCTCTCCATCCACTTCCCAATTCTGATTAGTAAATATACATTCACTCACTCACTATACTCATTCGTTCATTCTGTATCCAGTCGTTTCCAACTCTTCCTCCTCTACTACTATATATTTAGTATAACCAACAACTATGCTGGGTTCATCTCTTATCGCCTCTCTGGCTGCTGCTAGCACCGTCGCCGGCATGGCCATCCGCGCCACTGGAGATACTCCTGTCTGGGAAACTCTGCCTGACACACCTGCTCTGCCCACACCCATCAGCACTACACTGTATGATATCAACGGCATCAGCATGTGGGTACAGAAGTACAACGAACAATCCGGTGTGACTCCCCTGGTCATGGACCACGGAGGTCTAGGCTACTCCGCCTACTTCGGCAGCGTCATCCAGCGTCTAGTCGATGCTGGCCGCTACGTCATCGCCATCGATCGCCGTGGTCACGGTCGCTCGACCTTCAACGCCAACGATGTCTTCACATACCAGCAGATGGCCACGGATATTTATGACCTGCTTAACGAGCTCGCCATCACCAAGTACCACGTTGTCGGTTGGTCGGACGGTGGTATCACTACCCTGCAGGCGATGATCAACTCGACCACGGCCGCACCTATCGACAAGGCCTTTGTATACGGCGCTAGTTCCCTGCCCGAGCAGACCAACACTTCTTTCACAAGCACGGCCGTCTACTCTACTTTCGTGAAGCGCTGTGCCACTGAGTACGCCGAACTGCAGCCTTCGGCTAACTTCACCTTGTTCGGCTCCAAGGTAGGCACCATGGAGAACACTCTGCCACAGTTCACTGCTGCCGAGCTGGGCTCTATCAAGGGCGAAAGCCTGCTGATCGTCGGCGGTCAGTACGAGGAGGCTGTCAACCTCGATGTCCCTGAGATTCTTCACGCTGCCATTCCTGGTAGCACAGTCCAGATCTTGAGCGATGTCAGCCACTTTGCGCCTATGCAAGATCCTGATCAGTTCACTGCCGCTATCCAGAATTGGTTTGTGTAAAAGACCAGGGTGGAGGAAAATCAATCACTATAACTTAGCATATTATTAATATACTAGTAACCATAAAGAGCCTTCTGTTCAACATAGCTGTACGTATATATGTGCATATATATGATATTTGTGTTTGTATTTGATACTTAGTGTATGCGTATTGTTATTTCATCGCGATTTATCGGAATGTTTCTGGCAGGAGTCGTCCAACTCCGCTTCGAAGCTAAGAGTAACAAGAAAATATGCCTCACACCATATACTGCAATGTGTGTATGTACATATGTGGCGTAGGGCATGGCACGAGTAGTACGAAATGATGAAGATAAACAGAACAAAACTAGTGTCCCTGCAAAACTATGCTGAGAAAAGATAGCCCTATAAAAACAAATATTGAGGTGAAGCTATCATACGAGACTGGTGCTGGTGGTCGAGTGACTAAAAGAACTTATTCTTGAAAGATTCAATACAAGACAATCAAAAGTGTATCCAGAAAGGCAAAACGATATTGTTTCACGATTTCCGTTTGGTAAACAGGATATGTATTTAAGCAATCCAAGCTGCTTTAGGGTAAGCACGAATACATGCAACAGACACTTCGTCCTACAACATGAGGTATCACGTGACTTTATGAGACATGAAAGTTGTCTACTAAGAGTATACATATATCTCTCTTTCTTAATCTTCAACTAGTTAGATATCGTGAATGGCTTGTCACGCAGGAAGGTTGTCCCGGGGTCGGCAAGTCTGGTCTTTATTTATTTATTGTTCTTTAACGTCTATCTAGTTCAGCAAATCATCAGATTAGATTAAATTGTACCTCTTTTACATCTACCTACTGGTATCCCCCAACAATACGACGGCATATTCCGGCCGAAGTTTTTTTTCCGGTCACGGAGCAACACCAAAACCATGACTAAGCCGTGATCTCTCAAGAAATAAAGTACCAGCGTAATTGGTGTAGTGGTAACATTAATCGTTGCCATCTGGTAATGATTTCGATTAGCCCTGGGTTCGATTCCCAGATTACGCAGTTCAGCAAGTACGAGAATAGGATGTATTCTTTCTGGTAGTAGATTATATTCAATCTACTCTGGTCTTTTTACATATCATGTTATAGTACAATAAAGTCAAGATAACCCTTTCTAAGATCGTATGTATGCAAAAGTCAAGTAGAGAAAAACAAGATACTCATGTTTTTGTGACTAGAGCATATCGATGATGTTAATATTAGACACCGGAAACAAAAGCTAACGGAACTCTCCCGTAGTAAAAAAATGAACATACGAATAATCTCGAGCCTATTGACAAGTCTAAGAAGTTTCTCTTCATGTCTACCTATTGTTACTTTCTAGTCATATAGCATATTCTAGACCGAAGCCACCGGCTGATGCAATATTCCGACCAATTTCTCCCCGGTTGTCTTTGTGCCATAATCTCTAACGTTTCGTTTCAAGATTTGCATGCTTTAATTTTGCTGACTAGTGGGCTGTAGAAGCTTTGACAATCTCTAGTCAAGTGGTATCTTCAATATATATAAGTGGCTTCTCACCCAAGCCCAAGCTCTCCTATTGAATATTGTTGATATCAAGTTGGTATATACAACCAAAGTCGTTATTAGTCATTGAAGAGGAGAAGAACGTTATACCAAGAATTAAATAAAGGGCATATTCTGTCAAAGATATTGAAAGAATAGATACCAGAATTGGGAGTATATATTAGCCGCTCCTCAAGCCTACGACGTGTGGGTAGTCTCCTAAACTCAGCCTAGCGATCACGCTTTCACAACACACAATATTCACCATGGTCTACTCACTAGATTTGATTTGATTTGATTATATCTAACGTCTACCTAAATCACTAAGATCATACGACGCCGGATTGGATACCGGACAGATATTTAAAGTCCT
>RHDR01000776.1:0-13176 GCA_009806295.1 Davidsoniella neocaledoniae
ATTCTTCTCAATCTTTATTACTACAATGAGGCCTCTTGGGAGAGAAAACAATCCCGTCATTCAACTGGTATTAGCGCCCTCCATATTTTTACCGACAATGACCATGAGAAAATATTCAGCCCTTTTTTTCACAGCCCTTTTTTATTATTTTCTTGAGTAGTCATTGGATCCCTCTTCGAGTATTTACCCCTTGTCTAGACTTATTACGGTCTCATTCAATGATGTTTCCCTACGTCAGATGATCTTTGGTGTGGAAGGCTATGTTACGATAGACAAAATGCGTTTCTAGCTTCAATATCATTGCTTCTAGAAAAATAGTTATTAGTACAGATAGTTGTAGTATAACTTTATTTCACATTAAAATAGCCGTGTTTCTTGTATCGGTTTTTTATAGTTGTATCTCAAACATTGAACAATGAACTATATATATGACACTTTCAGCCCAGTCCAAAATAGAATATGAACACTTTGAAGATCTTTCTTGCATCATCTATATTAGGTATCTTGCAAACACTGATACGATTATTATATCTGATCATGACAATAGACATGAGAGCATTATAGTGAATTGTATATACACTCCCTGAAAAAAATGCATCACATTTACACTTGTATAGAAAAATTGATATCAGAGATTCTGTGCATCTTAGACAGATCCCACGCTGATAAGACGTGTAGAAATGCATTTTGTTCATACTTGATTCTATATACAGACTAGGTTTAGCTGGCGGAAAGAGGCATATGTAAGATTCAAGTTAAGAAGAAGGAAATCATTTAATCATTCTCTCCCCCATTCGCTTGAAGCCTTACAAATAGATACGTAGTAGTATGATTTCAATACTTAGCCTGCCACGTCGAAACATAGCCAATGATAAGTATTACGATAATATTTTTCTTGTTTATATGTAGTATGATGACAGCTAGCTGCATGAATTTGCACACTAGCCTATTAAACGTTACATTAAATGACAGCGTACATCTAGTATTAGCATAACTGACACGAACATATGTATCTGTATATCTTAGTTGTATATTGCCCAACTCTGCATATACGCACATACTTAAAATATATATGCATACATACATACCACATGGTCCAAAACAAGGTGATAAGCGGACAGAAACCACGCCTCATGAAGATGTGTAAGCATCCAAGACATGTAGTTTTGAGCTAGCCTTGATTTACAAATGCCCAATGTGAAAAAATCAATGTAGTATTTAAATCGAGAACTGACTAGTGAGATTATGATAAGCCTTAGAATACATAGTTACTGAAAAAATTGATATGAAAGTTTTTGGGTGTGATATGGCTTGTAAGATGTGTAAAGAATAAGAAACATGTTGTTGTAAAATATATCCATTCGTACTATGTATATATATATGTAACTACATTTGTATAATGTCACTTGTCACTGTAACCACTCTATGTGTGGATATTGGACCTTATAGCTACTTAATTAGCCGTGATAAACATTCTTCCCAATACACTTAGGATTTATATTGATGCATAAGTAGAGTAAAGTGTTAGACTGTTTGAGATATACATTTTAACCAAGACAGCATGCCATAGTGTATAATGTTATGATGTTTCATAGTGAAGTTGTGAATACAGATGATGGGCCGAGAATCATAAGATTACACAGACGGAAATATCGATAACTTTTAATTTGGGCATCTACAGAATAACATATTGATGGAAAAGTCGGGTAGATATTGTTATCTAACTCCTAAGAAAAAAACGCCATAATAGATGTCCCTGGTTATGACTGATTTCTGGGGGGGGGGAATCAGGGCATGTACGGCAGCTGACTTTTTTTTCTTTGCTTTTCTTACTTTTTGGTCACTTGAGAGGTGAGAAGAAAGGCTAGAATGAATTATGAGGCGAGTTAAACCTGGGGCAGCCCAATAAATGGCAAGGGACCAGCCTTTCGGTTGACGGGAAAATGGCACACTGAGAAGTGAGCTCACGTTGAGAACCGGGGTTAGTTAGTTAGTCAGTAGTTGGGCCCTGGGTTTGGCGTTGGACTGATATGTCTGCCGGAGAGTAGCATGTTTAGGCATCGTTATATCCGCTGGGGCTAAGCTAGCAACTTGCGCTTTGAGTTATAGTGAAATCGAGTCACGATGAGATAGAAGAAATGGCTAGTTACTTTTCGACATTTTCTATTGACCTTGTCATTAGGTATGGAATCTTCTTGTGTTTGACGAGGGCGGGGGAACTCAACAACCCAGCCCCATCTGTTCAACTGATTAGATCATTGCCCATGGATGACATGGGAATATCAGTAGTATCGGAAAGGCTGGAAGGAGATGGGAGGTGGGAGGTTGAGCAGGATATGCCTCTAGGAGTTATTGGAACAAAGGCGAAGCAATGCAGACGTGGAAAGGCCTAAGACGATGGAAGCCTTGAGAAAGAAACTCACTTGTATAAAGATCGAGCAACTAGCGTCAAATGTTGAAACGGAGAAATATGTTTTGATAGAGCAGTTTGCTGATCCCATTCTTGACACCCATTGTTTTACTTTGAGGAGCGGTTCGCTGGTGAAACCCTAAGAATATCTATCTTATATCAACAGGGTGAAAGCTACCGCCCCTTGACCAAACCCTAGCCAAGACAGCAGGCTAGACCATTCTCAGTCGGCTGCAAAGGCTTTTGAGCTTGATTATACAACTATTTTTGCTGATTGACCAAATTCAAGTTGGCAACTCCTTTTATTGCAAGAAGAACGACGAGAAAAAAAGAAGAACAAAGCCAATAACTTATCAGAAAGAAAGAAAGAAAGAAAGAAAGAAAGAAAAACCAAAACTAATAAAAAAAGGTCTGTTAGCGAGCTTTGGATTGTGCAGCTGCATTTTCTTGCATTGCCAGCAAATTCAACAGGCCATTATTGGCAAATCCCTCTGCAACTGCAACTGCCTTTTCTACAAACGCAAACCACATCATCAGTGCTTCATCTTCACCTGCCGTGCCCGGATTGGGTTCTTGGCCCCTTATTTGAACTGAGATTATCTATTTTTTTATTATTTTATTTTTGCTTGCTGATCCTCGTCATCGTGCTGCAACATATCTTATTTTCTAAACCATCGTCACCATCGCCATAAGAACCCATATTTCACTTATCGACGCGTTATTCCATTTCCGGCGGTTGATAGATTTCCATTGCTTTATCACATAAACAATCACATCGCAGTCACACATAAACCGAAGCATTCAGCGCCCTGGCAATTGAAAGTCAGCAGCCAAAGCCTTAAATTAGAGCATATCCAAGACATTATTGAGCCATATCTGCTGGGTTTATCCTGCTTTTCCGCTACTTTAGTTCTTAGTCGTTGTCACATTCGTCTTATTGCTCATTGATTACCGACTCAGCGCTCAGCAAAATACAGACAGAAATAGACAGAAATAAAGCTAGGAAAAGCTCCATCGGAAAGTCCGCCACCGACTGCCCTTATCAATAGCGGCATCCCAACGAACCGAAATCGCGAGCAATTTTGTAGCCAATACGATTTTGCTGAATATCAGCTCAGCTCATCGAGAACATAACAGTCTTGCTTCGACTAAACATCGCCGTTTTTGTCGCCACTGACTGCAATCGAGATAACAGTCGCCTCAGTTCTTTCTGTTGATTGAAGACGACCTCTGTATCTCGGCTGCTTTATCTCTTGTTGCCGTGCTCAGCACATAAAATCGCCACCGTAATTCATCTTGACGCCCAGCCTGACCAGCAAAAGAAGCCATGCCAACACGTTTCTTTGACACCGTCAGCAGTAGTATATTGTCAACTTCACCAACGTCAATCGAATCCTCGTCTACAAGTGCAATCGCCTGTCGAATGGACACCTCACGGTCAAGTATACGGCCAGGCTCGTTTCCCCGCGCAGCCCATCACATGTCTGTTTCTGGCAGCAAAAACTACTGCAATGGCATGTCGAAGGGCAGCAGCACGCATAGTTTACTGGCCTCGAACACCTTGCCGATCGACTGCAGTGCTGCTAGCATTAAGAAGAGCTCGGCCATAAATTCGTCGACAGCTACCCTATCTACCGGCTTCTCGCAGTCATATCTTCAATCTGCGCGCTCACAAACCTGCGCTACTATCCATCGTGAGCGAGAGCGTCCCCAATGGATGCGCAAATCAGTGGCGCCACCAAAGACGACTGGCGACGACAGCTGGAAGCGCCATCATGATACACCGCGCACGCAGAAACCACAGAAGCCGAAACAGAACAGCCTGCGTATGGGCTTAGGCGCAGGCCAGCGTCAGTTTGTCACAATCCATACGTCCATGCTGTTCGATCCTTGGACAGAGCGTTTTCTTAGCAATGTGTCCATCGATGTCGATGTGCTTAGCGGCAGAATTGCGCGCTTGGTAGAGCATGATGCGGACACCGAGGTCATCACCAAGGCCGGCGATGTCGACCTACGCGGAAAGTTTGTAATGCCAGGTCTCGTGGATTCACACACACATGTGTTTCTGCACTCGTTCAAGTAAGATATACCAATGGCATGCTTGAGCTATACTAGTACTAACCCAATAACAATAGGGAGCGGTCGGCACAATCGCAAATCAACTCTGAGAGCGTTGTTGAACGAACTATTCGAGCTACTAATCATGTCCGTGCCGCTCTTCTTGCCGGCTACACGTCTCTCCGCGATCTGGGCACTGAAGGCATGCAGTCCTTCGATACCGAGCTGCGGAACAGCATAAACCGAGGTTTGACGCCAGGCCCGCGGCTATTTGTTGCCACGAGCCCACTTGGCTCCACGTCGTCTTGTGCTCAGCCTACAGGAGGCCGCCGCAACTCTCTTTCAAGTACTCTGGATGTCGGTGATGGTGTAGCTGGTGTTGTTGCTGCAGTACGCCGCCGAGTAGCTGCTGGAGCTGATGTCATCAAAGTATACGTCGACACGTCATTGCGGCGCACTGGCCGATACTCCCTGGATGATTCTACCATGGAGGAGCCCGTGCCGGCTTATAGCTATGCGGAACTGAGGGCCCTCGTGAATGAGGCGCGCGTCAACAAAATTCCTGTTGCAGCGCATGCCATCAACAGTGACGCTGCTCTTATGGCTGTCGAGGCTGGTGTTGCTTCTCTTGAACGGGGGCCTACTGAAGCCGACGAAGAGCTTTTCCACGCCATGCGTGAACGTGGATGCGTATATGTCCCTACACTTGCTGCCCTTGAAATGACCGACCCAGACTCGATGGTCTCCATGCAGCGCTCGGTGCGTCTAGCCCATGATGTGGGTGTCTTGATTGCAGCTGGTGGCGACACGGGCATCTTTGCCCATGGCCAGGGAGCACGTGAGCTTGAGTTGCTAATTGATTCTGGTATGCCTGTTTCCGCCGTGCTTTGTGCAGCCACTATCAACGGTTGGAAAGCTTGTGGTGGCAAATGGGCATCTGCAGGAGGTGCAGCAGGGTTTGGCTGGCTAGGTGAAGGCTGTACAGCGGACATCATCGCTCTAGACGCAGATCCGCGTATGGACTCACGGGCATTCCGCAGATTGAACTTTATCATGAAAGAAGGCCAGATTTGGAAGCTTGATGGCGCACGCACACCCCTAGTATTCGGTCCCGGCGAACTGGGATTTCCTGGCCAAGATGAGGCCGAAATGGGCTGGGAAGTTGTTGAGAAGCCATCCTGGAGAGATTGAGAGTAGCAACTATCGACAACACGTGAACATTAATATGTCTAGATATGTGTTTGATCTTTATTCTAACCTTCTTGTTATGAGAAGAGCCCGTTATTACGGACCTAAAGATCACCATCAGACATACATAAAAACACAAAAAACTACAACAGAGGCGTCGACGACGGTGATGACGATGATGATACAGTTGAGAAATAGCATCTAGAGACACATTTTACGGTGTCTTAAGATGCTATTTTGTCACCACTAGAAACTCTATTGAGTTTCTTTCCTTAATTCTCTTGGTTCAGTTCACTCATTTTGTTTCTTTTTTCTTTTTTGCTCTATCACCACATTTGTTTGCTCTTTGTTCTCGCCTTTGACGACTTGACGATACCTGGAACCTACAGCCACAGGCCTGCTAATTATCTTTACATTCCATGTTTTTTTTGCCTTTACAATTCCATCATAAATCATTTTACATACATCTTAAGAACAATATCAGCTATCCTTTGCCCTTCTTTGACTTTACTTCTTCCTACTATCTATATCTATCTCTCTTTTCATCACATACACAAGATACTCACCCCGTCACAATTTGTTTTTCCTTTTTTCTCTCTCTTTCATCTTCTAGTTGTAACCATCATTTTATTTTCATTTCCTGCCATATACTTTCATAGTCTTCATACAGAATAGATCACATTAGAGAAAAAAAAGACATTCATACTACACAATGCTTCTAAACTCCTAACCTAGTAACATACCATTGTATAGTGGGAATATCAAATAAACATTTTGGTATGGTGCCCAATTCTGAATAGATGATCATATCTAGGCTTGGACATAGAAAGAAAGTTACTTCGTGTCGTTGGGTAAGCATAAATGAACAATATCATCATTTATAGTAGTCTTAATAGTGGTATTTCTTTCTGATGTCAAGTATCAGGGGGATAAACTATGCTCTCTTTGCTATAGATCTAACTTATAGACAACCATATCTACGTATTCTTCTTATCCAATCTAGACTAATTGATGAAGGCTGCTGGGGGCTATGAATGGCATATCTTACTACGAGCTCTAATAATCAGTTAAATGAAGATTGCCGCGAATTATAGGATGTATGATGGCTAGAGCGAGTATATATCTACATACTAACTGAGCTTTTGTTGATATCACGTCTGGCGGTTGTTATCCCAGTGAACTCAAAACTACAATATCCATATAGTGATATACATATATAAACCAACTAGTTTATAAGATGGCAGTATATCCCTAAATCTAGACTGTACTTGTGTATGCTCTGTTTCTGAGCAGTGTATTTATGAACTGTATGTCAATCGTATGTAAAGGCTTTATAGTGATTAAAGAATCCTAGAATTACCTCCACAAACAAAGAAAATATCTCATTCGCCATCACACATTCGAAATTGAACTGAGAGCCAATGACAGAGCAGCTCCATTATCAAAATGAAGACACCAAGAACAGCTGTATTTTCAATGCTTTCTTGGGCTCTGCTATGAAACAAAGTTGATGGCTATTCTTGAATTCTCATGTACAAGGAATATGGCAGTCCTAACAGTGATACACTTTCCAAAGACGAGTATGAAGAATATAAAATACGGGGTTCTCTTTGCTATGGTTGTAGATGCTTTAAGTTCAAAGTCTTACATATTTTGGCTATCATTACTAACTGTAGAAAAAACACTCCTAAACAATTAATAAAACTATATAGTATACTGTTACAAGAACAGTTCATTCCTCCTCATGTGATTTCTATACTACTGCCCTTCTTCCAAGTCAATGACAGATAACCTTCCCCCATAGAAATGAATATATGTCAAATCCTCTATTCTCTAATGCTAGTATATTTGTTGACTATTTAACTAAGACTTCATTCCAGAGCGTTCTTATCCGCTCCGCAATCAAGAATCATCTTGATAGACTTCAATCATACCTTAAGGGGACACTGAAACTGTCTTCTTGTGAATATAATGCCCAATTTCATGTCACTGAACTTGTTGGAATATCATTGGTACTCATCTTGCTAGAATTGATTTCACTAGCTTGGATATCTATTCGTTGCCAGGAGCCCTTGTTGAGGACAACGCTGGATTTAATACAGTTTTCAATGTATTTAACTCTCAGTTCTAGAAGATCATGAAGGAGAACTTTCTAACTTGTTCATATATGATGAACTTTCAAGATACAACCACCACAGTGCAAATAAATCTATCTCTAAGTCTAGGAAGAACAGATACAACTTCTTTATCAGATTATGGGCCCTTTGGTGATCTGATGTGACACTATATATAGTAAAAGGTTCTCTGACTATGAATGGCGTAATGAACATTCTCAAAGATACAGGGTGATTATAATTTCAATGTCATTTATCCATAGACGTATCTCCTGACGCCATAACCTTAATCATCAGCAGTACCATCATCTGGGCCCAGGATAACCTGTCTGCCACAGTTCGTCCCAAAGAGATCTAGGAGCCCACCGCATGTCTTATCCGTATACATGCAACACCCGACGCCTTCACTATAGCATAGATACTTGTGCTGTTGGTCGACGCCGATGTCGTCTCCACGAAACACGACTGCCGGCGAGCCATCATCCAACGAGCAGAAGCCGCAGTAATCATGGGCTGGCGGATAAGGTACTTTGTTCGAACAACGACAGTTGTTGTCAATGCAATTGTCCGGAAGTTTGAGGGCCGATTTGGTGTTGGTTGTGGTGTTTCGGTTGATTATGAAGGCTTGAGTTATAGTGGATGTGAGCATCGTGAGGGTGAGAAACTTCATGGTGGAAACGATGGTGAAATGTGATATGGGCTAAAAAATTAGATTCGATGAAATGCTAGTATTAGTTGCTGCGAACTTGATTCTGTGATAGAATAAACTAGGTAGGTCATTCATCTGATATTTATATAAATACGAAGTTAGATATCAAGGCCATAGCCATGATCCACAACTGTTTAACCAGAGCAAAGTAATTTGTAGCTAGTTTATGGCTTTGAGTCGAGAGTCTTCAATCGTCGATATATCCACTGACATCATTGTACAACTGCCATGCCGGCACTCTCTCCACATTATGTAACAAAACACAAGACGGCCTTGAGTTGGGCCTCACCGGTTAAGTCCCTGCCGATCATATGCCACACAAAAGTGCGTCTTCTCGAGAATGAAACAAGGGCTATGCTAAGTTGATTTGCCTTCTTGATCAAATGTCTACCTACTGTTGTCTTGTAGCAATACAACGCCGTACGAGCTGGTTGTTCCGAGCGGAGCACGCCTCTTGTGGGCGTATCTACTGCTGTTTCTCTATTTCATCCTCTTCTCAAGGCTCTTCTCCTCCTCTTCTCCTCCTCTTCAGTATTATCTCTCCAACTGACATAACTACAATTTATATTGTCCACTATCACTAATATTACCAAGAAGTACAACCCGTAATCCGATATGGTCTAGGGGCTAGGATATCTCGCTCTCACCGAGAAGGCCGGGGTTCGATTCCCCGTATCGGAGATACATCAAGTTGCCAACAATTCAACTATCCATTTAGTCTTTTTTGATTATTTCATGTTGCAGTTTTTTTGTGCTACCTTGGGTAACGAATAATGAACTACGACTTCATCTAAATGACATGATACTCATACAGGATCCGTGCCACTAGAACCCTTTGCAACAGAGTACAATAAGGACTCTTACATCATTGAGTAGAGATTATTACGTCTTTATAAGATTATGTGTCACATGGAGGAGATCATATGACATGATAGTGATACTTGGTACTTTTGAATATCAACAAGATTATTAGTGTATTTTCAAAAGAAAGTTTGATAGAAGAAGCAGCGCTTAGAAAACAAAATCACCTAACAGTTAGAGAAACATAAACGCCAAACCGTCCCCTTTGGATATAGTTGCACCCTTCTAAACAAAGACAGAAAAACAAAAAAAACCCCCGAAGATAAAGATAAACTAACTGAAATGAACCGGGTATAGAAAGAGAATGGGGCTGTAAATAGATTGAGTTATAATCATGGCGATAGATGTGAAAAAAAGGAATAAGTCAAAAGCATATGATACGAGAAAATGAACAACAAAGACACGAGGATGATGATGATGATAGATACGATGAGAAGAAGATTGAAAAATGAAGACAAGAGATAGACATGTCAATTACATAACTCAGAGTCCAATACATGATGCATTTTTATCTGGTATTACCATCATCGTTGTTGTTCGAATCTTGGTCTTGTTCAGAGTCGCCACTGGCGTAGCTAATCATGCTATCAATGGTACCAGTGACCCAGCCCCAGAAACTGCCTAATTTGTCTGTGACAGTCTGAACTAGGCCATTACTGCTATCATCATCATCGTCATCACTGTCGTCATCATCATCATCAGAGTCTGGCTTAGCAGTAGACGATGCCTTGACACTTTCTACAGTCGAGGTAGCCACGATTGAAGTCGATGTTACGATGCTAGAAGATGTCGATGCTTTATGAACAGCATCCTCCGAATCTTGTGGCACCATCTGGAAATCCTCGTCGGCATGAAGTCCGGTAACTACCATGGGTAGTGATAGTGTGGCATTGTTGGGCTGCGCCTTGATTCCCAGACTCTGGCACACCATGCCGTAGACCTCCGTGTTCTGGAACACGTCTACCTCCGAGTTTCCGGGGTGCGGGAAGGCAGGACCACGGGCGATGAAGATGGCACGCATCAGAGGGTGCTCATTATCGTAGCCATGAAGGCCACGGGGTTGGAAATCAATGCCTTTAGCTAGACCAGTGGCAACATCGAACTCGTCACGCTCGACAACAGCCCAGCCGGTCTTGGGTACAATCCACAATGGCGCAATACGATCATTGTTGGAGAAATGGTACCGTTCAGGCATGTCTTTGTCGCGGAGGTAGACGTCGAACGGGGGCTCCTTGAGAGTGATATTGAGAGGTGATGCTGACGTAGTGTACTCTTCTCTGCGGAGTTTCAGAGACTCGTAAGTAGAGAAGACCTTGGACTCGTCAGTAAGTCGCAGGCCAGCAAGTGGCCAGCCATCACGATGAGCAATCATGCTAGTATCGACTAGATCCTCGAGTTGTAGTACGCGTTCGGTAGCAGTAGTAGCCATGCCATGATCAGAGACGATGATGACGTTGACAATATGAGTTAGGTTGCGCTGTTCCAAGTTTGTGAACAGGGTGTCTAGCATATTATCAACCTTGGCGATGGTCTCTCTGATCTCTGTGCTATTGGGTCCGTGACGGTGCCCCTCAGCGTCGACATCGGGGACGTAGAAGGCGATTAGTTGAGCCCGAGTCTCGTTGAATGGCGTCTCTGGAGACTCTGCGCCAGGCTTGTCGAGAAATTCGAGGACCCGCGAGACTTTGCGATCCAAGGCCTCAGATCCGTTGAACTTGTCCAAGAAACTAGGATCTATACCGCCGATATGCGCCTCGCTGCCGGGCCACATGTGTACTGCAGCGCGGACTTGGTTCTTCTCGGCAGTAACCCAGAACGGCTCGCCGCCCCACCACTTGGGATCCAAGCTTCCCGAGGGTTTGGTGTAATAGAACTCTTCTTTGAGCGCGGGGTCCCAGAACGTGTTACCGACGATGCCGTGTGCCTCCGGGTAAAGACCGGTTGAGATTGTGTGATGGTTGGGGAACGTGACAGATGGGAAGGAAGGCCTCATGTACTTGGGCGAAACACCTTCCTTGATGAACTTGTTGATGCGTGGAGTCAGCCCGCGCTGGAGAAAGTCTGCTCGGAAGCCGTCGAGACTGACAATGATCGTTGTTGGTCCAAATAGAGCCGTGCCATTACTGACTAAGCCGGTCGGAACGTACATGGCTGGCTCGGCAAGTGGTTTATTCCAGATCAAGATGCCCAATGCTAATAATCCCACGGCAACTAAAGCACCAATGGCTATCCAGCGCCTACGGACTACCTGTACGCGTGCGGTTTTGATGTGTTGAGTCGTCGCCGATCGATCTCATCGCTGTCTTCGCGATCGGTTGAAGAGCCCGTTGAGCTGTTATCCTTCATGCCGCCCTCCTCCATCTCGTACATCAACTCGCCGTCCTCGCCGTGCATAGCATGCTCTACCAGGCGCTTCTTTTTATGTAGGCGGCGCTGGCGACGGGCATGTCGCTTCTCGTCGGCTGTCATGGCTGGTGCCAGGGTCTCGCGTGACGAGTTTCCATTGCTGGAGCTCCCGCCCTTCTTAAATAGCTCAACCAGTGGCTTTGTGAGGGGAGCTAGGGCAGAAGGCCGTCGGGCGCTCTTTTTGCGCTGTTTTTGTACTAGGTTCTCGAGCTCTTCTTCGTCGTGTAGGACGAGTTGGTCGTGTTCCCGGAGCTCGGAGCTTGTGCGGGCGCGTAGTTGTAGTTCGTCATCGCTACTGTCGCTGTCCTGGTCAGAACGGCCCGAGTGGGAATGGCCACTATGTATGGAAGCAGCATCGTCATCATAGGCTACGGGGGAGAGGAGGCTGTTGGAAGAGGTCCCCTCGCGGCTAGATGGCCGGAGATTGGCGTTGACGTCGAGGTTTTGTCTCGCCATGATCACTTAGAGAGCGTTTATACGAAAGCTTCGGGGTATTTTCGGGAGGAGAGGGTCGTTCAAGACTCTGATTAAGATGTCGTCACTCGAAAGAGCTCTACAGAGCCGCTCAGTTCGCCGAAGCCGTGGCTGATACTATTGGTAATATGTGGTTTGTCCAGGCCGAGCCTTTTGTTCGCAGAAGGGAGGGATGATTTCAAGGGTTACTTAGGGGTGGTCGATATTGTCGTCACGCCAGTCCGAAAGAATGCAGACATGTAATCAATCAAAAAATCGATCTTATGCGCCACTACCTAGAAGAACAGTAAGCAAGCTAGTGACTAGTAGAGCCACTAAGAGTAGCTGGGTGGGCAAAATGTCTGTGTGGTAATCGCTGCACGATAAAAACAAAGATGAGAGCCGACAAGGCGTTCTAGAAGAAACAATGCTAGAATAATTTTAGGCGCGCATTCGACTTGACGATCCGCCTGATATTTAATTGCAAAACTCTGGTTAGTAAAATTGAAGATGACGATCGCACCAAAAGATAGATATAATCGCGAAGTCGTCAACAAACAGGCGGCTGATTTCGGGCTAAACTATGTATGATGCTATTTTCGGCATGACCCTGTCGTTCTTTTTTTTTTTTGTCTGTCTGTAGGCGGAAGGTGTAAACGTTGTTTGTATCATCAACACGAAATATCACGAGAGAAGCCATAAATAGAGCCCGATTTTTGTTTGGTCTTCACGAAAAAGTCGAGATATCGAAAGCAAAAAGAGAAATCAGCAAAAGAATTGCGTAATCTGGGAATCGAACCCAGGGCTAATCGAAATCATTACCAGATGGCAACGATTAATGTTACCACTACACCAATTACGCTGGTGATTTTTCTCTAGAAAGTCACGGCTTAATGTGATACACATGGCTTTCTTTTTTTTATCTTTTTTTTCTATATACTTTTGCTTTGATTATTTCTGTTCAAATCATTATGTAA
>RHDR01000777.1:0-13145 GCA_009806295.1 Davidsoniella neocaledoniae
GCGGTCAAGACAACAAGGAAAAGGAAAAACTAAATGAAATTGGGGAATAATTAGGAGAAATAAGTTTGGATGTCCAAACTTAGCTACCCAAACGGTTGGAATCATACAAACATCAGACCGTGAAATCAGGAACTGGCGATAAAATCCCATCCACAGATCTCTACCGGCACAGTCAAGCTGGCCGTCTGACTTTGTAACACACTTGGGCTGATACGTTTCAAGCTCTTCTTTGCTTGGCTTTGTCCAAGGCTTAGGAACTGGCCAATCCGAGAAATGCATGTACTTTGCTTCATTGTATGCGGAAACAGAATCCCAGGCCTCTGCCTCAGCCTGGGTTCCTTGGTATGGCAAGTGTTGAGCGGGTGTGAGGCGTCTAAACTCGGCAGTGAGCATGTTGTAAGGGCGGTGGGGAATGATCATAGCTCTATCTTTGTAGAGCTGGTTAATTATTTCCATGTCGTACTCGTGTTCTAAGGCAAGTTCGATTCTGCGGCGAATCAGACTAAACTCTGTCGCAGAGGGTGAGATTAGGAGGACTTGAGATGAGAGGACCTCTTCTTCGGGGAGTAGCCAATAGGCATAGGGCGCAGCCACTACTGCTGGCGGGCTATAGAAGATTTCGTCCATGTTCTGTAGAACAACACCATCGGAATCAAGAGAGAGAACTCTGTCGTACTTTGTTAAGTTGAAGGCTAATAATTTGGTGTAAGAATCGGCCCATGTTTCTAGTGATGGTGGTTAGTAATGGCTATATATGGATTTCTTAGGGAAAATATACTCACTTTCAGAAACATCTCGGTGAGCGACCTTGATGGGGTATAGCTTTACACCATAAGTATCACGGGCTTTGATAATTAGCGTCTCGGCCTTGGTTTGAGGGTTGTTGATGTCAACAGGCGCATAGTGTTCAGGGTACATCAACAGCAGGTCCACCTTAGTGTTGACTCTTCGAAGTTGCTCAAAGACCATAAGAGAGTTGCAGAGATATTCCATATTGGTTGCATACTGGACAATAGCAAAGCGACTCCAGTCGGGCTTCCCAGGTACGATGGGCTCAGCCCAGACCGGTCTCGTGGCGGAAGAAGCAGCTGACTTCGAGAGTCCAGGAAGCACAACTTCGGCAGCAGGATTGATACTGGGCTTCTCGAATTTATTGTCTATAGGATCCTTGATATTGGTATTCGGGTTGGTGATCATGATGCCGTGGATATCGCTAGCGACAGGCTTCGAGCTGCCGCTATGCAAGTCTTGTTGGTGGCTTATTCCCTGACTTGGCGACTGGCCTGCAGTGGGAGAAGGCCGTTTTGGAGGCTCTGGTGAAAAAGCTACAAATCTCTGAGCATCAGATAACGACGCAACGCAGAAGAAGATGATGATGAAGATGACGAATAGAAATTGGCGACGAGGTGTGCCGAATAGAGTGCGCGAAAGGGATATCCTGTGGGGGCTGATAGTTCGTCGTTGGTGGTGATATACAGGGAGTCGATGTGTAAGGCCTAGTGGGGGAGATATAGAGCCGGCGACCGGCGATCTCATGATGACACCCATGGCTGATAGTGTTCTGATATGATAATGGTGGTGCTGATGTCGGATAAGAGTTGTATAGTGAGCCGTTGAGACAGCAAAGCAACGGCACACAAATATATAAACAGATAGCAGCAGCAGCCGATAGACGTAGAAAAAGGGTCGATGACGAAAAGTGATAGCAGGGGTTGAAGTGAATAGGAAGCTGGAAATGTTTTGTGGTTCACGATAAAGATGACGACATGATTTTTACCCAGGCTTGGTTTCCGAGCGTCGATCGGAAAATCACACCAAGAAAAGGAAAAAGGGAGAAATCAAGAGAGTGAAGACTGGAGATGGTAGGAAAAAAGAAAGAAGGAAGGAACTCAAGAAGGGACGGGCTTCAAATATGAACGAGAAAGCAGGAGAGAAAAACGCTTTGGTGAACGGGAGCACAGATTCATGGAATCAAGGCTTACTATTATGTACTTTCAGTTCAAGTTAGATTTTGCTTGTAGATTTTTTTTTTTATGAATCTATCATTTAGCTTAGCTTTAGCATTCCATTCCATCAATGCTCTTCCTACGTCCTCTGTCGGAGAAATAATAAAAGCTCGGTGGGGTCTGCCGGCGGGTTACTTGGGTCACGAAACCAAGAAATGCAATCTCTAAGCTAATTCATCCATCTTGGATAGAAAGGAAACACTGCATGAAACGTTCTTTTCATTTCATGTGTGGACAGTGGAGTGTCTTTGCTTTATTTTATTTTTATTTTCAGTTATTGGTCCAAGACCTGCTATTTCCGAAATGCCTGTAGTCTGTAATTTGTTGTTCATATTGTTCATAGATCTCGCTCTTTCTACCTCTACTATCTCTATAAATATTTTCTTACTCATCCTCATCTATTTCTTAGTGCTACTAGGCAGATAGTCACCGGCCTCTTATTCTAGGCTGCGATCTTATCTGCCTCACAGTTCTCACGTTTTTATTTCATAGTAAGGTCAGGGGTCCTGTCAGATTCAAAAATGAACACTACATAACTGTATCTGTACATGTAGTTGTACATACTAAAAGTACCTACATGTAAGAAGCCAAGTTCTGATGGAACCCTGACGGTAGGGATTTTTACTAGCGAGAAAAAGTAAGCTTTTGTCTTTGCTTTCGCCCAGTTTAGGACTGTTTAGGAGCATTCCACCAAGTTTTTTTTTATTCTCTGATGGCATGCTGTTCTTTCTTTCTTGGTAAAATGACCCGAAGGAATATGAACCTTATTATCTTTATTATCCTTGATATCCCCGCACAGATTTTAATTTCTCACGCTACAAATAAGCGACGTAGTGTTTTGTTTCTTGTTAGCGCAACTTTTGGATCAGTTATACAATCAAAAACAAGAAAGTGTATGTATACAATCGCATATTCGCCAAAATAACAACATTACACCAAAATAAAGAATAACAAACCTATAATTTCTGCTATGCTGCTTAATAAGTGAACTTCTAGCCCCTCTGCCTCCCAGTAGGAGAATCGAACTCCTGGCACCGCATTGAGAGTGCGAAATGTTAACCACTACACCAACTGGGACTGGACTCTACTGTTCGGCTCTTGCTGTTGAATGGGATCTGTTTCCATAGGCTATATTATGTATATTGATTGCTCTCTAACGGGTAGGTGCAGTTTGAAGTGTAAGAGAAGATGTTTGTGGTTCTTGTGAAGCCGTTGTTGCCTTGTTGATAAGAATCTTCTTTGCGTGGGTGTTGATATTTACATGTACATCAATAGATATATTGTGGGGCGTGGCACGAGTAGATGTGGTTCCTACTAAAGCCCTGGTCTTTACACCTTTATTAAAGGGGCTAGCGCAAGGATCCACCTACACCATTAAAAGAGTAAGCACGCTCCGCTTTGGGTAAAGTCACAGACCCTCCCACTGACCAATGAAGGGAGCACGAGGCAGGCGGGCGTTGCCAAAAACTGCAACTTCCCAGCATGGATCACGGCGACGAGCGAAAGATGCACGCTAACCCAAGATATCTTTGGCATTCAAGACATTGAAGATTATATTTGTACTAAAAAGTCTGGCTCGCCAGATGCCTAAAGCACGCACTATCTATCGCCTTGGTCAAGTTGCACTTTGTGCAGGACAAAAAAAAAAAACAAAGAAAAAAAAGTGATCACAAAATCACAATTGTAATTGTAATTGACAGCTGCCAGTTGCCAGCAGCTACATTTAGACAGTAACACAACGAACACTTCGGGGCTCGTCTTTTCGTCCCATGCGCGATTAGATAAGCACGAAAGAAAATATAGCTTTGTCGCCACTTCTGCCAGCTGCCAGCAGCAGGCATCCAAGCTCAGGGTCTCTAGCTCTCTTGACTTCCCTTTCCCAACGTCATCGATAGCGTCAGCATAATCATCACCTTCAATGATTAATATTGAATATCTACCATTTATAGCATCACGGATGCGCATTGCTCACATCGCCAACCTTTACCGTCGTCGCGTTCGCTGGCTTGAGCATCCCCGTCGCAACTATGGCTGAACCCAATTACATAGTCTTTGTTCGCGTTCCCAGGCCTAGAGGCGACTTCATTGACCCACCAACTGTGAGCATTATTCGCTGTTGTTTGCGCAGATACGCGCTTATCGTGAAATAACGTCCCCTAATTTAATGCCGTGCGTTCCTAGTATGATTGGGATTCCAGTAAAGACGATGCTCTGTGGAAAATCCTCACCGATAAGGAAAAAGGCGGTATTGACTGTATGATCAGCCCCCGTTCATTCTTGTGCTTACTTATGCCTCTATTAAAGCCTTGACCCACCAATACTAACATCATTTTACAATAGGGAATGAGTTGTAAGTGGAACATAGACATACAGTCTGGATTTACAGCATCGTATCACCATAATTTAACCTACTAGGTAAAGTACAAGTGCATATAATATGGCACATATGGTCGTAAATTTGCTGTATCCAGCCGCTTCAAAAAAATTATCCGGTTGCCAATTAACTAACTTTTCGTTTCCTTGGTAGAGCTAACAAGTTTAACGTTACTCCCGAATTCTTGTTGCGCCAAGTCAATTTCCTCAATGAGCGTCATGCTTCACTTCTCAAAGCCGAAGTGCGTTATGCCATCAACGCCCTAAAAAGCTCTCCACGGGCCCAAGCGGCTGTTCCAGTAGACACTGGTCCCCGTCCTGGACACGGCCGTACTCAGTCCTTTGCATCAGCCCGTGAAATACCGCCAACTTCTCCGTTCCCCGGATCCGGCCCTGGAAGTGTCTTGATACCGCGGCCTACTACTTCGCGCAACACATCCGTGACTACTGGCTACCCGCCATCCCGTTTGGAACAAGGTGACTCTCGCCCATCGTTTGACCGTCTGGACCCTATCCGTCGCCGGTACAGTACTGCTCAGCGCAATGAGCCCCTTCCAGAAGACGATGGATACTCGCGGGACAATAACTTTGGCGCTGGGAGCGAAGATGGTGATGATGATGACGACGGTGACAACTCGTCTTCAAGCTCATCTAGCCCGGCCCAATCACGCATCATTCGCCGTCCAACATTTACGCAAGATCGCGGAGGTGGCTACAATGACGATGAGGATGATAGTGAGCCCGCCTTCCACATCGATGACTCCTCGGAGGCAAGCCCTGTTCAGAGTCAGTCTAGCCAAGGCATGACTTCAACTTTGAGAGCCAAAACTCAACGCCAATCCAGCCGCACCGGAAACCCGTCTGGAAAGCATAGTCATCATCATCATCACAAGCATAAACAGCAGTATCTTTCCCTAGCTTCAGACTCGTCCAATAGTGGTTCTTTCGTTGCTCGCGCATCAGACCCTAGCTTCAATAGTGGTGGCCCATCCACCAGCGATTCTAAGAAGGGCAAAAGGGAACACACGACTGCTAAGCATAGCAAAATGAGTTCGAAGAGTAGTGAAGACCCGAGCAGTATCGGAAGTAGCTTCAGCGATCTTGATGGTACGTCCGGCCTATCGTATATATCCGAGCACAAACATGAACTGACCTCCCTATCTATCTAGTTGATTCTGCTACACAGTCTGCCATGGCGGAGCATCTTGCTATGCAAACTGATATGAGCCGCATGACACTAGGAAGCTCAATCAGCCGGTTTGTACGCCGCATGTAGACTTTGCTTTTGCGGTCATCATTATGAATCTCATGTTTTTCTTTGTCGTTATTTTGCTGTCATATCATTTACTAGTATGTAATTCAGTACGGACGTGATAGTTATACTCTCACCACGATGCCTAGGTAGGACAGTTTTGTTTCATATCTTTTTTTCAATCTATGTCATGTTTGCCAAGTACAGTCACTACATCTTAATAAAACTTAAATGTGTGTCCTTAAAAATCTATCTTAACAGACCAAATATGACAGTTAATACTAGCAAATAGTTTTGTCCGGAATTTTGTTTTGTTCCAGCCGTTGTTCGTTAGGAAACTACCAAACCTGTGAACGAAACGATTCTCTAGCTATATTTACCTAAAATACGGAGTTTTGTATTCTTTATCTTCTTCATCAAATTCTGTCCATGACTATTTCAATGGATAGATGGCTTTCTATCCTCAACCCAAAATCTTTACACGCTCACTATCAAAGTGCACATTATCACGATCTTAGATTACACAAAATCATCACCCGAAATTTCTCGGATTACACGATGTTCCATCGGCTTTGGTCTGGCGTGCCTCGTGAGCTCAATTATCCCAGTGATCTCCATAGCCTTGGGTAAACACTCGATATTATTCCTGTCTCCATCCCTAATACACCGCTTCTATCTCTGCCGATCGTCAATGCAAACAATGCTAATAGATCATTTTACCTAGTTATTTCATCACCAGCAAAGGCGAAATCCGGTCCATAGCCGAGCCACGATTTTACTACAAATACCACGTTAGCAAGAACGAGCGCATCAACAATCGCCAGCAGTTTCATTTCCACGGTAGGTATAATTATTAGTAGATATTGTAGTGCCGATACTCCGCGTACTGAGTGGTAGGCGCAGCTCTTGGCTATAATTTCCCCTTGCTAGACCATTACTAGTTGATTTCGCTTTGTCAGTTGCTCAATGGTGATTTTTTATGGTTATCATTACTACCGTTTCTAAGCTCTACTCTGTGAAGGGATTCTAGACTCGCTAGAAGCTTTCCTTTGGGTAATCCTACGCTCTCGTATCTCGCAAGTTTCGCTTGTGGGTTTAGCTGCTGAGCCTTGAAGAACTTCTAGAGATAGGCACTTTTGTCTGAGCACGCCACGCTAACTTGCCCGTTCATTTTCTTGTTCCCTTGATCCATCTAGATGCTGTTCGAAATATCGTTGTGGGTCGCCTTGAGGCAGAAGGCCTTGTGACTGTTCGTCTTCCGCTGTCAGTAGCTACAGCAGAGGAAAAGAATGTTCCTATCCTCGTATCCGAAAACATCCAGCAGAAAAACCGCGTGATTGTATTTCTCGGTGATAGCACGCTGAATCTAGGTGTGCTATCAAACCGAGTTATTAATGGCCGAGGCGGTATAGACGAAGGCTCCGTCATGTGTCTTGTCCAGAGCATCAAGAAGCTCAATGCCACCATGGGAGATCACGAGCGGGAAGCCGGCATAATTGTAGCAAACCTAGGCGAATCCTGGTGGTGGCCTGAAGAAAGGCGGGTCATCACTTTGGCAGCCATGCACTCCATGCCTTTGACTACTGGAGCCCACATTGGCAGAGCTGCCGATGACGAACTGAACACCGTGCCTAGCTTAGAAAATTGGACGCGCAGCATGGAGTATACACTCGGCACAGCTCTGCCTTCACTCATCAATAAAGACTGTAAAGTTGACATCATTGCCGTTGGTGATGCAGCTTCCGGATTTCTTGACTGCTTGGGCAATCCGGCTATATGGTCTCAGCTGAAAGATCATCTGAGTGCCTGTGCCTTTCTAGGAAACACTTGCACATACGAATTAGAAAATGTCAAAACCGAAAAGTTGAAACAGTTTCTAGCTTCTGTAAGTCACATGTTCTGTTTTCTCTTTTTTATTCTTCACCTTGCAACGTCTCAGCCAAAAAGCGAATACATAGTTACTAACAGTGGCTATGTTATGATTTTTATAGAGATGCCGGCTATGGGCTCACCCGTCTGACGAACCGATTGGAAAGGCTATTTCTAGCCCTTATGGAAACAAGTCTATGGGCATCAAAGCAATGGGATTTCCAGTGTACAGTAGTGGAGAACCACGCAATGGAGATAATGCTTTGCCTCACGTCAAGGATCTGATACTTCAGTGGCTATCAGTAGTCAATGATGATCCCAGTTATGTCAATCCAGATCTAACTGCCGCTGACATGCCTACGGGAAATTTCCCAGTCGAAGAATATGATGACAGCATCAAGCCTGATAGTATGGAGAACGCTGGAGAGCAGTGGTAAAAAGCCTGATATATTGATTCAAGAACGCTAGGGCGGTGCGCGGTTAAAAAATTGCTGGTGCAATGTAGCGCAGCACACTTATACACGACGGATACGAAGAATTGAGGGGAGAGAAACGAAACAGGTGGACCTAGATGAAGCGGAAGCTATAGCCACAAATTAGAGTGTAGTTACAGTAGGCAGTAGAAATCAACCATGATATATCATATTGATACTGTAGCTGTATGACTTAAATTCAAGCAAACTTGATATCATGGTAGCACTGTATCTGTATATTGTGGCATAGAAGACAGAGGTCAAAATTTTTCTCAAAATTAATTGAGACCAATTATAAAGGTATAGAATATCTATTTTGGCAACATAATAGTAGTGGATGCCTCTTATGTTATGTAATATTAAGAGGAGCAGACAGGAATTTAGGGTAAATGACAGAACAAAAAGCCGGTAGTTCATGAGATATAATAGAGTATAGTTGTAGGGTTAGATACAGAAGTGACAGGCTATAGACAGAGTCGCAATTATACTTAGCAATGTAGTGGCTCCATATAGTTATATGAGGCGGCGGAGGCAGTACTGATAATGCTAGCAATACTGACAATACTAGTAGTAGATGGACGATGATAGTAGTAGTAGATCGTGAAAACGAGGAATACGACAAAAACGACAAAAAGAACAGGGCGAGACCAGCTCTAACAGAGGACAAAATCGACAGCGAAAAAAATAGCCAAAAAAACGAAGCAAGGATAGAAAGGACAAAAGGAAAAAAAAAGCAAAATATGGAGGCGAAGGCAATAGAAGGATAGGTGGGCAGAAAGGTGAAATATTGCTGAGTGACAAATATCGCAGAGGAAGAGCAACGGAACAAGCCACAGACTTTATGTTTCAAGACTAGTGGAAGAGTGAGCGAGTAAGTTAGATGCAGTCAGCACAACTAGCAAAGCCACATATACAGCCGAGAGATTGGATATTCAATATTAAATATTCAGTATGTGGGATGTGAATAGTGATTGTGAAATGTAAGAGCAAAATGAACGATGATTGCCTGATAATGGAATCAAGGCAACGACAAGGCTAAGAATGGACAGATAAAGAGATAGTGGTAGTAGTAGGAGAGTGATGGGCAAAATAAGAAGGAGCACACGACTGTCACAAGTTGACTGGCTGCCATATGCAAAAAATGGAAAGAAGATAATGAATCGAGAAAGAGCTGCCGGTCAACGTCATCCACAGCCTCGTTAAGCCCCAAGCCACAGCAAAGCAAGCCACAAAAAAGCTCGGCGAGCAAGAAGTAGACAGTGGAGGGAAAAAGGACATGTAGATGTTCTCTAGTTAACCATATATAAGATGCTCCTTTTTTAGTGAGAGTTAAGGATGTCGCTAATCGTGCCGTTGATGATATCATTGATGAACGGCTGGTTCATGTTGGCGGCAGCCTGGGCACCAGATGAAGATGAAGCGCCGCTAGCCGAAGACGCTGCGGCGGCTGCGGCTGCGGCTGCAGCAGAAGAAGCGGCTGAAGACGCGGCAGCGTTAGCAGCACGGGCGCGATCACTATCAGAGATGACGGAGAGTTCCTGCAGAAGTTGGTCGCAGCACTCGGGGTCGATACGGCCAGTAGAAGAAGCCATTGTGTAGTGTAGATAGAGGTAGAGAGAGAAGAGAGGAATGAAGAAAGAGAGGAAGTATGTATAAGTATGTATATATATGCTAGAAGACCAAACAGAGAATGGATAACGATAATGATGATGATGCTCACAGATAACAAGTGTGAGTAGGACGAGACGAAAAGTGAAGAAGAGATGGGCAAGATGTATGTATATATAAAGAAGTCTATGAGAAAGAAGGAAAGTTGGTTTGTAGACTGTATATTGAAGGTGTTGAAGTGTTGAAGGACAAGTGGATAATTAGGTGGAATCAAAGGAAGCTGGTGGAGGAAATATACAAGCTTCTTATATCTTGGGTGTTCGTCAGGACGACAATCAGGCTTTATGCGTATATTTTTAAGTTTGAAGGCTTGTTGTGATGATAGACGTAGGGCTTAGAACAGAAAGGGAAAAATAAAATAGCTAGTATTCCTTTTTCTTTTTCTTTTTTCTTCTTTGCTTTGTAGAGACGACGATGTTGCTATTTCGGATGAAGCTGTGTCGTTGACTAGGAGTTGTAGTACTAGTACTACTAGTATTAGTAATAGTACGAATAATATGCTGAACGCTAAACAGACACCCCCGTTGCCCACGTCAAGGTTAGAGAAGAGGCAGGATATCTAGTTTTATCTTCGTGTAAGACAGATATATGGCACATTGGCACGCCTCCCTCCTATCCTTTCACATGCAAATCAATAAGGTCTTGTTCATAACTATGACGAACTACCACTACAGTTTGTGTAAGTCAAGCAAACAAGTAGACTAGCCAGTCAGCCAGTCAGACAAACAGACAAACAGACAAACAGACAACCAAAGCTGCTACTCTCTGTCAAGCTAAATCCAACCTTGATCACTTCTACTTTGTCTAAACAACCGCAAGAAACCACCTCAAGCAGCGGATATTGCCTGCTTTAGTGCAGGAATAAGCGATGGCCAACGGCGCGGGATGGAGCAGCGGCAGGATAAAGTACAAGACAAGATAGACAATAGATAGGGCGTGGGAACTAATTGTTTGTTCCCTCGTCGTTGTCGTCTGCTATAGTCTGCAGACAGAGAAAATGTCACCGTGCAGGAAGCCAAAGCCAATCAACGTGAAGATTTGGGAGGGGGTGGAAGAAAAAAAACGAAACCGAAAAAAAAATCAGTAAAAAAAAAACCCGGTAGGGGTTGTATTGTACCAACTACTGGTTCGGCAGAGACGGTAGGCAGACTCGCTGCTTCGAGTGTGGAGAAATAAGAAGAAGACGAAAAAGAAGTAATAAACGACGATCAGGTTCCGTATTCTGGCCGGTCAACGTGGTTTCAGTGTTGTCTCCTTGTGTTCCTTTCAAGTCCGAGTCTCTGGGCTCGTAAGATGAGGTCGATACTGGGTCTTGGCGTAGATCGTCTGATATCACCATATATGAAGGCGTGTAAATAGATATCGGCTGTTCTATTCTTAGGGTAATCCTCTATAGCACTTGTGGGTATTGTATAGGGTACTAAGCACCAAAGACAACGAAGAAGCAGTGAACGGAAAAGAGTCAGAAATAGACCCTCCAAGTATCAAATGGTAGCACGAGAAAACGCAACACCAAGCGGATGTTGCATGCAAAGCGGAAAGATAGAAGAGAGAGAACAAAAATATCCCCAAGTATAGTGTAGAAAGAGGCGGTGGCTTTGTCTTTTGGATTCCAGGACCGAGGAAAACGGGAGGCAGACGATGCCGGCAGGGCAGAACAAGAAACGAAGACTTCGTGATAGTATGGAAGCTGTTATATACAAGTATTATACAGGTTAAGCGGAGGGGAGGGGGGGGGATAAGAGGGAGGGATGTAAATACGGGAGTGGATGGTGATATCTTTAGATACAAGTTGAAACAACCCAGGATATATAAGAAGCTTGTTTCCCAGCAAGCATTGCAGATCAAGGCTAAATAACGAGAGATAAGAGATGAGCAAGGCGGGGTGAAGAAGCAAAAACTGGGTTTAAAGGAAAATGAAGGGAAAGAAAGAGAGAATAGACGCTGGATGGCGGAGGGTTAACCTTCCTCGCCATCTTCTCAGCCTCATATTGTTCTTGTTTCGCCGAGCCATTTTTTTTATACTTTTAAAGACTCCATCCAAGCTTAACAGAAAAAGACAGAAAAAGACGCGGCCCCGCAGCATCTAAGGATCCCGGACAAGCCTAAATACATGTGAACGATAGACTGTTTGCAAAGGCCAGGATATGGATGGATACTTAGTCTTTGTTGCAATCGAGAATTTACTTACTAGGAAGAAGGGGTGTGTTAGTATGGAATATAAGCTTTAATCTACTTATACCCCCTTCTCGCTCGGGAATATACCTGGATACATTCATCTTTCATTATGTAAGGTACAAACAGCCAGATCATGTTAAGTTAGAATAGCAGGAGACAAGAGGCAAAATCAACATACCGGCCGTTATAAACGAGGGTCTATGCCCAAAGACGTTGTGGTTGTGATACAGCCTACATAACCAAGCTAAGTACCCTATTCTGTGAATTCCATCATGTCCTGTGCCAAAGCTCCCCACGCGTCCCATGTTCCCATATTGGGCCTTCTCGTTCTCTTGTTTAGCGCCAGAAAAAAAAGACAAAAAGAATAAGAAAGATCATGGACAGGGGATGTATATGGCTAGCTAGCTTTTGGCGTCGTTGTTAGTTGATTAGCCAAAGATGGAAATAAATTTTAAGAATTAAAAAAAAAAACTTTAGAGTCCGTTCGCCAGCTACACACGTAGAATAGAGAACAAAAAGAATATGATGCATAAAAGATATATTATCAACAGGAAAATCCGCTCCCAGGTGTACTTACTAAGAAAGAGCAGTAAAAAAAATTTAGAACAAAAAATGAAAAAATAAACAGTTAAAGAATTATATACCAAAAATGCCAAAGTCTCTGTGTACTTGCCAAATGCGATAACTAACACGTCCTTTGTAACTTTCCTTTTTTTTTTTACCTCCCTGCATCTCTGCCTCGTCAAGATTAGATCTAATAGCATATAAGATCTAAGAATGTCAAGAGAGCTGCAAATATATGCAAGAAAAATGCAAATAACCAAGTCCATGGAAGCTCCCTCTCTTAAGGCTTCATGCTATTACAATATGCAAGTTGGGAGGACTCCTCTGCTAGCATATTATTCAACCATGATACAAATAAGACCCAAGAAAGTATTCTTAACCCTCGTTTTTCATGCCGGGGGCAGAAGCGAAACAAAAGACACCAAAAAAATTAACAAGGCGGCGGCTTGTCACTGATGCCAAGAAAGAAACAAATTTTCATCCTTGATTTCAACAATCGAAGCCATAGCAAATTAACATACATATGTATGAACTGTACCGACAATAACGTCAGTTGGTCCATGGCCTGTCCTGCCGTATCTTCTTCTTTTTTGGATCACGGACACTTGTAGGTTGCGTTCAGGGCATGGACATTGACATATGTATTGTTATGCCAAAAAACAATACAACATTATACAGTAGCTACTTTTACTGACTATACTCAGGTAGATGATGTCTGACAGCGCCATTATTGACGTCCTTGAAAGGTGAACGCCGTATGTT
>RHDR01000778.1:0-13137 GCA_009806295.1 Davidsoniella neocaledoniae
AAAAATATCGAGAAATGGTGCAGAGACAACGGTCTTGCACTAGACTGGGACAAAACAGGACTGTTACACTGCCGAATAAGAGGATGCTCCTCCATGAGACCAGTTACGCTCCCCAGTGGAGTGCCACCAAAGCCCCTCCAAGTCTCTAAGGTGGCTAGGTGTATGGTGGGATTCCGGCTTCAACTTTTTGGAACACGCGAAGCAGGTTACTGCTAAAGCCAAGAGAGCCACAAACGCACTCTGAGCTCTCTCAGGAGTGTACCGAGGAACCCCAGTAAGGAGTTGCGTGCTCCCCCAACTGACCTATGCCTCATCCACCTGATCTCCCTTCATGCAGGCTACAGGGAAAGAAAGGCTAGAGGTAGCTATGAGAGCCGCACTGCCAGTGTACTGCACCACGCCAAATAGGCTTCTGCACATCCTCTCCTCGTTTCCAAACATGGAGTTGATACTCAAGGACCTTGAGAGAGCCGCTGCCATTCGGGCTTCCACGGTAGACTCCCGGCACCCGCTGTGCATCACAGAGATAGAAGGATACATTGATGTGTATAAGAAATTGCTCCCGGAGCCGATTAAGAGTCCAACAGACTCCTCCCAGAAGAAAAGGGCCCCCGTGACCGTCTGCCACCGCAGCTAGACAAAGAAGAGGCCGCCAAACAACATTCGAAAGAGGTGGCCGAGGCAAATCCGAAAACGCTATGGGTTTATTCTAATGGTTCTCGTGATGAGAAGGGCAGAACAGGGGCTGGTTGGGCAATCTTTTATGATAGCATCAAACTATGTGAAGGTCTAGGGACATGTGGCTCTCGACGGGAAGTGGCCGATGCAGAGGCTATTGCTGCAGCCAATGCAGTCCAAGCGGCTATCGAGCATGCTCCTCCCGACGCAGGCTGTCTGTATCTGTGCCTTAACAATTTGGGTGTCTCACAACGCACCTCCAATAGGGCTAGTAAGAACGGGACCTTTCAAGAGGCTGTCAACAAGACCCGAAGCTTACTTCATGAGTGGAAAGGAGGCACTGAGCGTGTAGAACTAGCGGTCGGTGGCATCAGATGGGTCCCGGGACACACTGATGTTCCTGGCAACGAGATAGTTGACAAGCTAGCGAAACAAGGGTGTACAAGCAATACTGAGCTTGCCAATGATAAGACAATGTCCCTTGCTTCGGCCCGCAGATGGAAAAACGCAAAGCTAAATGCCGACTTTAAATTATGGATAGCGGAGTGCGAGCCGAGAAAACACCTTGGGGTTCGTCTTGGAACAAAGACTGTCTACAAGGTGGACTGGTTTAAAGACTAGCACAGGTCTACAGTAGGACGAATCCTAACTGCCCGGACAGGTCACGGCGACTTTGCGGGGTACCATGACCGTTTCGAACATATGGATGCGGAAAGAAACTGCCCACTGTGCCAGCAACGGAAGGAACCTTTCCATCCCTAGGCGTGCCCCAGAAATGAGAGGCCACTCCGGGCTAGCTTTGTCAAAAAGCTACTTCGGAAAGAGAGTTCCTGCAAGTATCTTGCCAAGAGACTAGAGGTGAAATGGCGGCAGGCCAGAAAAGTTCAGCAGAGGGGGGAAGTGACTGAGGAGGATTGGGTGTGGTTTTTGTAACCCATCAGGCATAACCCACACATGCTAGGGGCCATTCTTGACGTTTGCTGAAAAACACTAGGTAGTTAATCCCGGAATCCCTACATAGAGTGTCTTCTTGACTTTAACGCCAGACTCTTCAAAAACATAGGAGATACTCTGAGTCTACGTTGACTTAAAATTGTTGATCGTTCGGAGCATTCCTTCGTATTTTTGTACAATAGTAGTACGGTAGACGTTAAAGAGTAGAACAATATAATCCACGTTATATAAAGTTCATTGAAACTCGATTGTCTGAGCTTTGACTAGATAAGATTGATGTGAAACGTGGCATGTGTATTGTTTAAGTGATAATAGAGCTTGTCTATATGTTTTCAGTAACGTTATGTAATATTTAAGCTGATATCATTTGACTTCATAAAAGCGTCTATTCTATTAAGCAATCTATTGTTATAACTTTGTGTTACATTAGCTCTGGTACGTGAAACCCTATCCGCATTGTATGTTAACCCGTAGTGCAGTGAGCAGTGTGATAGGCGTGAAAACTCTATGTTGTAACATAGTACAACAACCGATAATATCCATAAGTCGAGCCTGTCTATAATTAGATCTTCAGAGTGACTGGGATAGCAACAGGGTAGCTGGTACCACAGGAACCGATCATGGCACGATCTGGACTCTCTCGAGCAGACAGTAGAGTAACGTTGGTAGCTTGTTCCGTAAGCTCCCATATAATATCTGTCGTTGGCTTAGGTTGGTACATAGCGCCGTGGAGAAGACGCCCCCCCGGGGGGACATTTTCAATCGTTCGGAGATCGAGGGGAGGGATGAGCTGATAGTTGCTAAGAGTTGAAAAAGCAATGAAATAGAGCACACAGCATATTATATTCCAGTTGAGCAGTGCCATGTCACGTTTAAGTACTAGCTATACCAAGCATCAAAAGGCCATGCCCGTTGAAGTAAGAGTGCCTTCGTTATATTAATCTATGTAACTGAATACATACTTCAATACTCTTTATCCACACGTTATGTATATGAGTTATTGCTGTTTTCGTTCGGGAGAACAAATATAGGAATAATGTCGGGGCGAACTTCATGTAACCACATATGTAGGTCTTCTGACACACTTAGTATTAAACTCACGTGCCCCTCTCTTATTGGTCGTGAGTTACTCCGTAATTTCTTTGAAAAATGATAAAGATATAAGGTATCAAAGCATGATTTGAAATACTCTCCCTAAGTTTGTTCCTCATCATATGTATTTCTCACCTTCAACTATATATATCAGTATGAGGAGAATCCTATGGCTGGGTTCCTATATTATGAGTTTGATGTATCTTTAAGTATGTTCACCCCCTCATTTTCATGTCAAACGGGCAGGAACCTATTCAAATCTATAAATGTTAGTTCGAGATTAGTATTCCATCTTCACGATGACCTGCGTGAAGGCATACACAACAGGAATTAAAAAAAAAGAAAAGTGTCGAAAACCGGAATTAAAAAGTGATACATAAATATAGTTGCCTATCAAAGTCTGAAAAATAAATGAGTTCATGATTATTCTTATAGTAAGAGTAGGCTGGATGGCTTCGTGCAGACTCGGTCGTGTTTTTGAAAACAAAAATCGGCAACTTCTTTTAGATTGGAGGGGGGGTGTACATGTATAAACAAGAAAGCCAAATACATATGTACAGGTACAGATATGTAAATCATCTCTATGGGGGAAGGGGTATATGACTAGACGCTCTCTTGACAAGCTTCGGAGTTATTCACATCTTGATCAGTAGTCTACGAGGTGTGATTAGAGCTAATAGCACCAGCCGCTAAATATATATAACGTATATCAAATGTATTAGTAATAAGAAATGAGCTGGTTACTTTATTCTCGAAAATAAACATTATGAAAGACTTGGATCATATTACTATACTGTTTGATTTCCGGGTTCTATAGCATTGGCCTAAGAAACTTTGTGATACATATGAAGGTCCTCGGAGATACGCATCCCTTGGGCTCATACAACAAAATTTGTCCTAGGCTTTAATTCAACACATGCATAATAGGCTCTACAGTGATCAATAGTAGGTAGTTGGCCATAGAGGAAACCACGAAATTATATCTAAAGTGGTCTTCCTATGGGCGTATGAAATATTTGAAGCTGTTGAAATGCCAGGTTGCAGGGAAGAAAAAAAATCTATATTCATTGACTTCATAATTTATATGTCCAAAGCATGGTGCATTACTAATATATCTATGTGTTGTTTGTCTCAGCCTAGGCTTGCTATGCAAGGACAACACGTAGGCCAGTCCTTCAAGTAGACTAACCCTCCCAATATTTCCTTCTGCTGTAGTAATAGTATAGAGCCTAATACCAACTTCACTTTATAATACCCAAGTATTACAACATGTATCAAGTTTAGTTGAGTAATTGGATAGCAATTGTTTGTTGTTACTCAACTCATTCGTCAAGTTGGGCTCGGCGCCTGGCCCAACAGGGACTCTAAAGGTGGTCGGCGAATGTCTAGACTGCGGCTAGGAGCACGGAGTAGTACGGGGGATCGCGGATTCGGAACATTTACACGTCCGCCACTAGAAACGATTCTGGGCATGATTTCACCCGAATCGTCACTGTCTGACCCACCGCCACAGTCATTGCAGGAACCGCAGATATGGCAAGTATCACTCCCGTCAGGGTTAAGCGATGTTGAAGTCGAAGCCGTAGCACCGGCGGTCGACGAAGAAACTGACGAAGCACTATATGCATGGTGGTGATGATAATGATGACTGTCTCGAAGATGGTCGTGATGAGAGAGTTTCTCGTTGTCGTAAGTTTCAAGTCGTGAAAAATAGTCGGCCAGTCCATCAACACTGGGCGTGCCAACCACAACATCGTACTGTGGTGGCATGGTGATCCCGTTTGCTTCTGTAATATCATCGTCACAGGGAGGCGGTAGCATGTCTAGATTTGTGGTGTTGATGGCTGGCCCATTCCAGGCGCGTGCATGATACGTTGGGGCGCGGGTTATTGCTTGATTGTTTCGTTGGCTCTGAAGCATCTGTTGGAGAGCTGGATGTTGCTGCTGTGAAGATGTTCTGTCACTAGGATTCTCTAGATCTATCTCGTCTCCAGTAATGGGTGCAACCTGTGTGGTTGCTACGGTCTTCGATAACAACGCCGGGATAGTTGGCCCAGGACCGCGGCGACCACTGAGCACCGGGGCGTCAGGGCAACCACACATGCGCTGAGTTCTGGTAGCGTCCGTGGTTGTGTCGTCCACTGAAGAATACTGTGGTAGCGTCATGTCGTTATTACGGCAATTTAATAGCATGATGGGAGACTCGATGGTGATTTCATATTGATTTTTGGGCGCGCCAGGCCGTGTTTCTTCGCGCTTAGCGACTCGCAAGACGACCTAGAAATAGCAAATTGTCAGTGAGAGTTACAGCGGGTTATTAAGACGGCGAGGACCGTAGACTTACACGAACCCAGTGCTGCACAACGAATCGCGTCCAACTAACTTCGGGGTGGATTCGAAGCTCTGGGCGGCGATGCATGGTTTGACAGGTTGGAATTTGCACATTGATGTCCAGCTCAGTTTCACCCCATAGTTCTTCGAGACCGAGATCGACGTCGCCGAGTATGTTGGCTGCGCGGTCGCGTGTTGCGGGCATATTGTACTGGTCCGGCAAAGTGCCTCGAGCTGAGGCCATGTCACGATTAGCGGTGCGTGTAGTTGAGTCGGTCTCGCCACCGCTACGATATGCGGCTGAGGATCCAGGAAATCTCATCTTGTCGACCTCGTGGCCAGCAGCCTTCTCAAAGATGAGGAAACGCCGGCGAGGATCTTTCCGACGCACTGGCACGCCAGTCCGTGGATCGATGTATTTGGAGATATACTCGACTGATTCCGAAAGGTATACGCGGACTTTGAGCAGCTGAACGCGTTTGTCAAGCGGCTGCAACTTCAATGATATAGGCATCTGGGCACCAATAGGAAAAGCGCGACCGGAGAGCACCATCTCATAGTGGAGCTGATCTTCCCACGTCTTATTGATAGCCACAGGCTCAGTGAGCTCTGACGACATGACATCAGGAATGCGCACGATGTGGACTTCACGGGATCCTGTGATATTGGGCTTAAACGGGCCGGGGCGTACGATCTCGGCGGTAAGGTGCCAGTTAAGATAGCCCTCTTCGAGGTTCACTGTCTCGCAGTACCGGTAGTCGACCGGTATTTCGAAACTGTATTCATAAATCCCAGCAGGGAAACGGCGGTATTCTTTAGGTGTAGCCGCCGAAGAAGATGATGTAGTTGTTGAATCATTGTTGCTATCGGAGCGGCCTACACTACGTGAGCGGCCATGGGACATGAGGCTCAAGCGCTTGATTTCGCGGGTCGAGAAGCCGGAGCCGGAACCGGGGCCACACCTTGACATTGTAGATGCCGAATCTGGGTTCAACAAAGAGCTGCGGTGGCTGCGACTGTGGCCGTGCTGGCGAAATGAAGACGAGTCCTCGGCAGCAACGGCGGCTGGCGTGAAAGTGCATGAAGTTCCGTACTCGGACTCCCAGGCATCAGAGATGATATCAAAAATTTGAGTTCCTGAGATAACGAGTTCAATGGCTCGTAGTCACGACGACGGCCCTTTTTAGGAATACTGATACCGGGCCAGTCTATGCGGCCCTTTCCACGTAGGCGCAAGTTAATCTCTTTGATTTTCACAGGCTTCGTCACCTCTAGACGTAGACTTCCATGTAGGAAAGCTGATCCAGGCTCAGATTGACGTCCGCGACGGCGGCCATGGTGATCGAACCCAGCTAAGAATAAACTTGGCTCAGCCAAGACGATGCTAACATACACGCCGCCCCCGGAGGCCACGGGTCGCAGGCTAGCGGCAGTCATTTCAGAACGGGCACGTTCCAGACGGGTAGGGTTAAGCGGCGAGGTGGTGCTGTGTGACTTGAGCTTTGTTTCTACACGGCGCTGAATATTTCTAGTGAGCACACGGCAGTTATTGGCCGACTGGCGAATGCGCTGGAAAGAGCGCTTGTTGACCTTTCGGCCACTTGAGTCGTGTTCACTACGTGGCGATAAGGTCAAAACTTCGGGGATATCGTTAATGATAGGTACTACGACGTTTGGTTGGTAATATTCGTGGCCCGGTGGCAATTCAGATCTCGGTGCTGTGGTGTTGGCTAGTGGCGGCAGACTTTGCGATTGGGGTGGCCGGGTATGGGTTGAAGGCGGCTCTTGGGGGAACAAGGAAGTAGACAGAGAAGAAGCGGCGGCGGCTAGATCGGCGGCTAGATCAGCGGTTATGTTGGTGGAGATTGCGGTCATAAGCTAGTGCGAGTACTGGTAGCGTCCGGGTCAAGATCGGGCCAACGGGACCAATTGCGCGGAGGCGGCGTATGAGTGTTAAAATATGCAATAAGACAACGAGCCAGGGCCGTAGCTTTTAGTAGATTGAGGACCAGCCAGTTCCTAGAAATGCCGGAATAAATAATATATTAGTCCCGGAATCCGATCAACAGAAGGGGAGAGAGAACAAGAAAAAGAAAAATAAGGCGGGAAATGCAAAGTAAAGTAAGAAGAAATCAACGGAGCCCATGGAAACAAAAGCAAAGCACCTGCTCTGCTGCTGATGAGGGCGGCAAATATGAAGGGCAAATGAAATTGTAGCTTTGACTCTTTCACTCTAGCAAACGAACTTGTAGGCAAGGAAATGGAAGAAGAAAAAGCGATATTATATTGCAGGCCCATGACAAGACAAGGCTTTCTTTCTTTGCCGGGCCGTGCGATGATGTCACCCTGTCTGCGCAAGAGGCCAAGGAATAGGAAGTGGGCAAAATATCAAGGCAAAGAGCGAAAAGGTAAGGCAGGGCAGAGGCTAAGCTAAGCATAAGAGCCGCTTCTGAAGAAACACTGTCGACTGATTCCCTGCCAGGATTGTGCGCGGGGCGTTTGGCCGAGAAGTTTGAGATCTGAGGGTTCGAGATCTAAGAGTTTGAGAGCCGAAAGTCTCTGAGAGTTTGCAGGGCCTGAAATTGCTGGTCCGAGGGTTTTGCGGCCAAAAAAAGAACAAACGGAGATAAAAATACACTGATGTTGTGTTGCGTTTTGGACTGATACAGAAACAAAGGCTAGGCAGCACAATTACTTATAGAACAAAGCAAAGCTATTAAAAAAAAAGTTAAACTCACCTGGGGCCAAGGCAACGTCGTGCCTTTGCTCCAGTTAACGAACGGCTGCGGCGGAGGCGGAAACGGAGGCGGAAACAGCGGACTTGATGTGATGTGATGCGATTCGATCGATGCAATGCAAATTTGCTACTGTAAGTTCCTGAGTCAAGATTGGTGGCAGGCTTCCCGAGTCTAGGGAATCGAATTGAGTCTGCCGAGGAATCAACACTGCGATTATTTGGACTCCAATTCCAGACGCTACGAGTCTAGAAGGGCCGACGCTATCTTCTGATGCACGTCCAGGCTAATTTGAGGACGAATAAACGAACGATCTCTCTCTATTGATCGCCTTCTGAGGGCCGACTTGAAGCTTGCTGACTCGATGAACTGATTGGGTAGCGTTGGAGATTCTCTCTTTGGTTTTGTTATTGAGGCCGAAAGTTATCTCTCTTTTCTCTCTGATTTTGCTGCGGATAGAGATAAAAACAATTCGTCTATTGTTCTTTGTTATTGCTACTGTTAATGTTATTGTTCGCTAGGCATCACAGGCCTTGGCGATCTTTGGGCAAGCAACCCAAACTCTAAAAGGTGCAAACAAATGAATAAGTGTAATAATAACCTTGATTCAATAAAATTAAGTCGATAGACTTGAGTCAAAAACTTGAATCAAAAACCTTGAATCGATAAACAAAACACCAAGAAAATGAATGATGAAAGAGGAAGAAATTAATAAATAAAAATAACAAAGACAAAGACAACCCGTGTTGATGTCTATATTGTGTGCCCTGCTCTGGTGTCTTTCAACAGCGCAATTACCACAGCAGCGGCAGAATTTTAACGTTCTTGCTCTTTTTTTCCTGCCTCTTGTTGTTATTTCTTTTGTGCAGTTACCTACGCGTGAGAGGGGAACCCGAAACAAAAAGATCAGAAAAAAAATAAAAGGTCAGCTGAATGGCTGGATGAAGCCGTACAAGGAAGGATCTGTGGTCTGTAGTAACTAGCAGTTGCTATTGCATGCAAGGCGGTCTGGGAACAAAAGCTGGCAGCTACCATGTAGGGGAGCCGGTGAGCCGGTGAAGCCTTTCGATTTAGATAGAGAGGGCTGAATAATGAAACAAAATCCAGGCCAAGAGACCGAAGAAAGAGAAAAGAAAGGAGGACAAGACGCGGTTCTTCCAAGAAGAACAACAACAAAAAAAGACGACAGGAGAAACGATATATAGAGCGACTTAAGAAGTCACCGCGCTGTCTCTCGTTAATCCTGGGCTTGTCTATGTATGCCCTGGCCTAGTTTTCTACCCTAGTCAATCTTGATGTTCGGCACATGTAAGACCGGGGCAGAATGACGTCGATGTTGATCAAGATCTGAGTTCCTCTTTTTGGGCTTGGTTGAGGGAGACAGGTGTCAACAAGCACCGTGGTCTATATACTAATTTCCGGTCTGTATCTCATTCAAGAGTGTAAAGGGATATAGAAATACAGATGTCGATAATAACGAAACAAGGGCAAGGAAGAAGCTGGTCTGGTTCTGCGCTGGCAGATTCAATAGTTGGTCTCAAAACTGTCAAATGTCTCCAAGATCTACAGCAACATACATCTGAATTTTGTATATATAAGTATATATATATATTTCCTGCCAGCTGAGCCGAGCTTCAACTTTCATGTGTAGCTATAGAATGAAGGTCATGTTACCCGAAAACGACCCCCGGCAAGAATGGAAGTGTTGTATCTGTAGTCAGGCGGCCGGTCTAGATCACCTCAATATATATGTACAACAGGAAAGACTTTGCCATAAACAGTCCCTTGAAGAACGTTGCGTCAGGGTGGCAACGGCGAATCTATAGCAGGATAACGTTCCGAGGGCCCTTTAACATGAACTTACTCGTTGTGTTATTTTTTTTCAAAGAAAGCTAAAAACTAAACTAGTTATCAGGACTGCCGGAACCTCTGGGATCCTTGTTCAATTTTTGACTCTTTTTCCGGCATTAAACGTTTTGATTATGGGATTTTGTAATTCAGCACTAGAAGTGAGGACTATTCAGAAAGGTACTTAGCCCCATCAAATATTATGTACTCTGTACTTATTTCTTCATGTCTACTCTCAAGCTTCCAGCTGGCTGGCAAAGTGCCATATGTACTCTATTTCATAGATGCAGAGGGTGAACCTGATGTTGATATCTTCAACATCGATCATCAGAGGGCCATTGATGCGATTGTGCACGCAGCTGATGTTCTGGTCCTATGAGCGGAAGACCAGTCTTCATCCTCTGGTTTTGTCTTGTGGGAAGTCTTGGCTATATCTTTACATCTTTTCTTTGGGCGATAAATGAAGAATAAGTAACTTAGACATTTGCACTGTAGGGAGTACATGATATTTTGTGAGCTAAGTACCTTCTCTGAGCAGTTCCCACTTCTGGTGCTGAATTACAAACTCTATTGATTATCTTGTATACAATCTTCTTTTCTAGTAAGCTAATTCATGTAGCGCCTAGATAAAGAGGTGATAACTGTTAAGGCGTTAGTCGCGGGTCTTTTTGTTTTATTTAGTTGTATACATGATATCCAGAGGCCCGACGAAGCCGTTTCTCACGTTTATCACTCTCGAGATTACTAAAGAAAAAATTATGTACATGCGCAAGGATTTGTTAGGCCTTAACGGAATCTCGGTTACGGAGGAAAAAAAATATAATAAAATAAATCATGCCATAAAATCTTTAAATTGTGGATTGGATTTGTCCCCCGACTTATGTGTATGTGCGAATATATCTCAGCACCACCATAAATCTCATGGCAAAAAAATAAGACAGAAAAATGAAGAAAAGGCTGCCCATTTCTATCTGTATCTATACGACTGGCTATACCTAGTGCCATTTTGATAGCTTAGTAATCACAAACGCATATGGATTTAGAGCATAGTCTGTGACTTTTTAGAGTCTGGCATTGCAACTGAGGACATTTGAGCTGAGTTGAGTTGTATTTTTGTTTTATAGCAAACCGCGTCTAATTTTGACAGATGTCTACAGATGTCAATCAAAATTAGTGTTGACTGATGTCTCCTTCAGACAGTATACTTACATTTTAAGCTCCTACATATGTGTATTCTAAGAAACGACATCTATCGAACGCTACAACTTGACTTGACTATATCTAACTTCTACCTGAAACACTAAGATTATACGACGCTTATTACCTGTAAAATGTTACAAAGTTAAGACTAGGCTCGAGTCCACGTGATCAACATGGAGAGTTCAACGTTAACAAATAAGCAAACGAATAAACAAATAAAATAGAGTTAGAAATGTATACAATGAGATAGAGTACAGACTTGAGGTATTTGCGTGGCGTGTTCAATTACTTGCTATGAACAGATACTTGGGGCTTCATTTCTAGTTCTTCACCCATCTGGTTGTATTTGAATGCAGAATTGTTAAGAAGCTCGCACACATGTCTTCACCGTATTGAGACAGAACTAGGGCGAGAGAGGCTACACACAGAACAAAGAGTAATGGAGAAAGCTTGCTGTCAATGACTATGTTAGATAGAACAAAAATAAAGGGAGGGAAAGAAATGAGTGGTTAACGAGTTGCAAGTATGGGGAAAGAAATGAAAGAGAAAAGTCAGGAAACAGGACAGAGGAGAAGACAGGTATTTATGTGTGTGAAAGGCCATATACTACAAGAGATAAGCAGAACAGGATAAAACAGAGCAAGGTAAAACAGCACATAATGAAACAAACAAAATGAACAACACATCCTTGTGGACCTTTGTGAAACCTTATGAAGGGACCTGGCATAATCCCTAGCCTTGACACAATATTATCATTTCATGCCATCAACTCACAACCTCCAACACAAATAAAGAATCATAAACCTGTGTATTAATAAAAATCAAGGGAGCAAGCTATTCAGTCTTCAACATGAAACCAAACATCAGATGCAAAAGCCTGTAGATCTGGGATATCAAAAACTATGTCTGTTTCATTGGGACCAGCATCTCTCAAGAAGAGCAGCTCAAATTTCAATACTAATGCGCCACTAGTCACATTGTATGATTCATGAGTGGTATCAGCACCTCTGGTGATAGAGATGGTTTGCTGAAGTATTGGCTCTATGCAGCTTGAAGCTCTGGTTGTAGTAGCACCGGGCCGGGTTTGGCTCACTTCCTCTTCCGACCTTTCTATGAAAATGGTCTGAGACTGGCTGTCAAACTTTGAAAGAAGAACAATTTTGATCTGGCGACTTGACTTGTCAAACCATCACCTCATTTTTCCTCTGAGCTGACTCAGTGACTGGGAATGGCCAGCTTCAATCATGAGAGTAGGCCATCTTTGGGTATGCGGGCCTTGTAACTTTGGACCACCACTTGAATCACCCTCTCCACTATCACCACCAGAACCATCTTCTGCAGAAAATGATTTAGCAGCCCATGGCGTCCAACTATTATGCAAACCTATCAATGACATTCTGATGATGATTTGAGAATAGAGACTTGCATGGCATGCCTCATGTACACCAGTTGGAATTGATATGAATATTGTTTTCGTCTTTGCACAGTAATGAAACCGCCAATGTCTACCACAAGCATCCCTGGCCTTCTCAATTGCACTAAATTGATCAGGCAAAACATCTAATAGAAAGTAGGATTAGTTAAGAAAGTTTCAAACAGAGTTAAACAAGGCATCTCACCTTCAACAATTAGAAAATCCCCAGTAATGCTGCCAAGTTCATTGAATAAGTCGCGGGTGGATCGGAATTTGACGGTCGGGTCTGTGTTGATCTTCGGCATGGACAAATTCGAAGTTTTCGGCGATATGGACGTAGCAGGAGTTAATAGCGATGAAATTCTATGGCGTTGGGTATAGTAGTATTTAGTAGTATTTGTAGAAGTGTAGGAAGAAAGTTGAAAGGTGCTGGCAATGTTTACTTTGTGACCTTTAGAGATATCAATGTATTACGTCATCATTGCGGACAATCTCACCTGATTGATATGAAGAGTTCAACGTCAACAAATAAACAAACTAATAAATAAAATAGAGCTAAGTAGATACTTAATCTCCACTTACGAATTTCTGCAGAAGGTAGATGCCAGGTAGTAACCATACTGTTCTAAGAGGGTTTATAATACAAGGGCGTACAAAATTCTCGGAGGTTTTGAGACAGGTTCCCGACGAGGTGGTTTTTCCCGGAAAGGATTAGAAGTTGAAATGCGCAGGAATAGCATATAACGAAACCATAACAAATGTTCTGTATCTCAGTGGCCTGTCACTGTTGAGAAGTAGGTTGTCCTTCACCTTACATTGTATACTAGTATTAGTTCAGGGCTGTGTATCTTAGGATACCAAGGTGCTACATAGCTATTAGAGCTC
>RHDR01000779.1:0-13077 GCA_009806295.1 Davidsoniella neocaledoniae
GCTGCTTTCAAGCTGCTTCGTATTCTCTGAGGAAGACCCCAAGGGCATGGACTGTATTGACAAGTTCCAGTACGTATACCTGCGCAAAGTGATATGTCAAATTATGTCATAGTTGATTAATCGTGTATGTGTTTGTTTAGGGCTATGCAAACTTGCTTCCGGGCACACCCAGATATCTACGGTGCCGAGATTGACGATGACGAGGCACCTGCCGCCGAGGGTGTTCCCTCTCCCGAAGGTTCGATCACTCCCGCCTCGCCGGTTGAGGCTACCAAACAAGAAGAGCCTAAGACTATTGAACCCAAGGTTGCTGAACTCAAGGTTTCCGAGGCCAAGGTTGAAGCCGCTCCTAAGGAAAAGGCTCCGGCCGTTGCTAAAGCTGCTCCCAAGGCTAAGGCCGAGAGCTCTTAAGCAAATGTGTTGATGTCTTCAAATAGAAAATCAGGCACATGTAAGTGTATTAACGTTTCGATATTCTATTCCGCACGTCAGAGCCAAGCATAGTGCGGATGATTATGTAATCCGCACCAAATTAATCACCAACAGACCGGCCAAGAGCTTGAAAAAGTTCCTACGGACTGATCTGGATGTAACACCATCTGTATATGATAATATTCATTTTTTGTTTTCTTTTTCTCTTATGTCACTTGATCAGCTCCCTTTGTTAAAAATATGCCTGTAACGTGTAATTCTAGTACTAAAACTAGTTAGTCTAACATGATGTCGTTTGTTTATTCCAATTTATTTTCGTAAAACCCCCTGCTTGAATTGTACCGCATAGCGGGTAACAATGACGTTGACCTGCTTTGGTTCGAATCGCGTAAGATGTAATATGTGAATAATCTGAACTGGCTGATGCCCTAGGAACAAGGGATATTGACGTTGTTGGACAAACAGACTATAATTATACGGATAGTAGGAAGCATGAACTATGGTGATTGTAGTGGCTTTTTGGTCAATTTGTGCTAGTTTTGTGGCGATGACGTCGTTATTATCCCGTGTCTTCCTCTTTTTTGCAACATCTTTCTCTATCTGTACCTGGACGGACCGCAATTATTAGCACATTTTCTTTCCATAGCCCTAATAATGATGATGATTATTACTTGTAGCATGGCTTTAGATCATGTGACGTCGTTCCATGAGGTCGACTAGACTGGAAAAAAAATGAATAAGGAAGAAAACCTGTCCGGAAGCGGCAAGTACCTTTGCCGTGTCTAGGCAAGACATGTGATGATAATGATGGTAAGGTGTAGTCAAACATACATAAATAAAACAAGGCCAGATTCGCCGCCGGTTCTTTTGGTTTTATTCTTCTTCATACTACCTTATTCTGTGTTTCTGGAGTATTTCCGTACATCACCCTATCTATCTTTTCATCAAATATTCATCATCAACAGTCGACAGTAAGAGTCTAGACCTATAAACTAGCCATTGCGATTGAAGAGGCAAAACCTTACGCTAACTACAATGAATAGTGTCATATGCTGCTGCTGCCGCAAAGGGTCCCAAGCAGTCACCTGAAGAGGTAAACAAGACCCCGAGCCCCCCTTCTTACTAGTACGACGACCATTAACATGATGCTTAGGCTGCTGCTGCCCCGGTCCCTTCTCTCGTCAACTCAACCTCAGACGTACACAACCTAATCGACGTAGACTCTCCTGCCGTACGGACAGTTCCTAACGACTTCCTCGATCGTGACGTGCAGACTAGCACACAAGCAGCCCGTTTGGAACGAGAAGCCGAAGCCCGTCTCAATGCTGCCAAAAAAGAGATTATCGCAGCCGATCAGAAGAGACGTCGCGAGAAGGCACGTGAGGATGGCGGGTTCTTTGGTTCAGAGCCTGTGACCGCTAGTACAATTATGCTGGTAAATGCAGTGCTCGTGCTGGGCGCTGGTGCGGCGGCGCATTATTTCGGCTTGGATAAGGGCCGCTGGGCGCCGTCGTGGAGAAATGCCGGAGTGGGCTTAGGAGTTGCGGCGGCGCTGGGAGCAAGCGAGACGCTTCTGGTAAAGTAAGTTTAAGCTTTATCATCACCTGTATCTGTATGTTTGGTATATATACTAACCCATCAATAGGAGCTTTTCCTGCAATTAGTACAGTACGATGGCTATCTGTCTTGTTTTCCTCTCTGCCTACTGCCACTTTAGTCAGCAGTATGCATAGTATTAGATCCTCATATAGGAACTCTTGCTAGGTTGTTTATTCACTGTATCCTTATAGCGTTTGAAACTTGGAGTTATCCACATTACAAAAACTTGTATTTGATATATATTATTTGGCGTGATGAAGTGCTGTTTCCCTATATATGCCTCTGATGCTAACTTTTCATGGTATCATAAACAGTCCCAACAATAAATGGGCTTGATAAAAACAATGCAATAATACAAAACATTTAGTGTAGTGATTCGCGAATCCTTCTAACCCAGTGGCCTCTGATAGGCGGTGACATCTTGCAGAACATCATGGCTTTAGCCTCAACCGACAACATCTTCTCGGCGATCATGAGCTGTAGATCGGCATCTTCGTCACTGAAGTCCGAGAAAAAGATGTCCATGGCCTGTTCAGTCCAATGCGATACCGACTGTGGCGCCTTACTAGCATCGATGATCTTGGCTAGCATGTCCTCGATGACAGCCATAGAAGAAGACCCTCCACTAGCCCCGGCATTTACGCCGCTAGAAGATGAGAGAATAGGCAGAGACACCGAAGTGCTCGGCGAAGTAGTAGCGACAGTAGATGGCGGCGTAGCAATGGCTCCCTGGTGCGAATGCGAGTGTGGATGATGATGGTGGTGCGGATGAGTGTGATGTGGTCGGGCATGTAAGTTGGCGTGAGAGTTAGTATGCTGATGTGTGTGTTGATGATGCGTCTGTAAACCACCAGGTGATCCAGCAGCGGCATCGCCATCAGCGTTCCTAGACGCTATGGCCGAGGATGAAGAAGATGGGGTTTGCGTTGCTGGCCTGCTGTGGCCTAGCATGGGACTGACCCAGTTGTCAGTGCGGCGGCGCTGTGATACGCTACCGGCAGACTCGATCGATCTAGAGCGCTTGCGGCCGTTGTTATCGGTGTCTATGGGAGGCATCGAAGCAGCATCACGTGCGATAGAGGACCGTGGGGTAGAGTGTATGTGCATAGTCTTCGGGCTTGGAGGCGCCTGAACATGATGATGGGTGCGTGGAGGCGCCAAAGGGACTGTGGACTGTGGTGGTGGAGGCAATGCTGATGATGGCGCTGAAGAAGATAGTGGCTGATGTTGTTGCTGTTGCGGTTGTTGTTGTTGATGGTGTTGATGGTGTTGTATCTGTTGCGACACAGAAGAGTGCTGGACGGGAGAATTTTGCAGTGGTTGGTGATGGCGTTGTTGTTGGTGGTTTTGCTGCTCCATATGCGGTTGATGGACGCTATTAGATTGTATATGAGAAGAATGCCGTTCATTCTGGCTTTGCTGATCTGACACCAGATCAACGACCGAGGTCCCTGGCAACTCGGCATCTGATCCGTCGCCGTTACGACGCCGGCGTTGGCGCGATCCGGCACCCTGAAGCAGATCGTCAAAGATTACTTCGAACAGGTGCTCGTGATCAAACGGCCGTCCACGGAGGGGCTTTGCAGAAGGATCCGCCTATAGGCGCTGTTAGTATACTTATTCGTACATAAATTATGCTTGTTCCTTGGTGACATACCTGTAGATGTTTTTCCCATGCCTCATCAGACGCATTCACAGTGCATGTCCGCGCATCGTAAGTAAAGGCTTTGTTATCGCGCAGGCCGCGCCACGCCTTGAACTTCTTGCGCGCATTATCGGCCTTGTTCTTCAAGTGATTCTTTTCAAGGGTTAGGCCGTGCTTATTCTTGAGCTCCGAAGTGGCGCGACCCCATGCCTCAGGCTTGAGAGTTCCGGTTGTACTATCGCGAAGACCACTGGAGACACTATTGCGTAGTGACTGGAAAAAGGTTTCCTCATACGCCGGCGTCCAGTTGATTCTGGGCGCACGCTGGAATGAATTGGCCAGTGCCATCGTGGGTGTAAAGAAACTGGCTATTATATGTTGATTTGTGAGCTTATTCTTTTTTTTTTGTCTAGTATGAAAGAGGTCTCTAGTCTTGAAACGAAGTTCAAAAGCCGTCAAATATCGCGAGTTTCCGAGCATAAAATAAAAACGGCCTAAGAAAATGGTCCGAAACGCAGTCTCAGAAAAAGTAAAAGAAAACGACGAGGAAAAAAAGGCCGGAAAACGCAGGATTATGAGCAAAAATTCTGGGGCGTAAGTTCCTCGTCACAACAATAGAAAAATCCAAAAGCGCCCAAAACGTTTCGCTTTTTGGATCTTGGTCAATCAAGGTTTGGTTTTAGTTATCTTTTGTTTCCCTTGGTTCTCCTCCCCCCTTCTTAGCCTAAAAGGATGCCAGACCATCCGGGTTCTCGTTTAGTCACGTGATCAGAAGCATGCGTTGCTTTGAGCGTCCGATGGCGTTTTGAGCCCCAGGATTCCTTCCTTATTCGGTCTATTGGCGCCAACGGCACCTGCTCATTATGGTGTTTTAGTATTACAGTCTGTGTCTACCTTGTCACAAAAGCTGGCACGATCCAAAAGATTTACAATAGTTGCGTCTAATAGCGTTATTTTGTCGAGTCCAACCCAAAGAGCGTGCGAACCCTGAGGACTTCTTGAGAAATATTAATATTCAATGAGTTTTGAAATTCTCGAGACAGACTCGTTTTGATTTGCTACGGTTTTAGGAATTCCTTCTCGACCTTTGTAGCATCATCGATCGATTTGTCTATCAAGGTAAGAGGGAACGCTGGCTCGTTTCAAGAACCCTGATGGTTGCCGTAATAAGTGATTGTGACGCATAGTATACAAGTCTAGGGTTGGGGTTAACATGGCCAAACGGGTGTTCCAATTACAACCCAAACGGCAGCCACTAACGGCAATGCACTCTAGTACGGCCATCAAGGTGTCTATGTAAGTCTTCGAAGAACTGCAACTGCTGATTTTCTGGGTAAAAATGGAGAAATTTTGTGGTATTAAAAACAGTAAATGCTTGCTTATTTATGCCTATTAGAATTATATACTAGTTATTTGTAGTTTATCATCATCTCCCATAACTGCTTATTCACGAACGGGGTACTCAAAGAAGACCTCTGGTAACTCATTGAACACAAAGTTTTCCCAGGCGGCCTCCGATGTGTACGCGCGAGTGTTCATAATGAAGGCCATGTCAGTGTCCTTCCAGCGGCTCTCGATGAAGCTACGGCAGCCTTCTAGAGAGCCATCCCGGTTGCTGTAAGTACGGCCACCCGTTCCCCAAGCCGCGTGGGTGGCGAGGAACCTGACTAGCGAGCCGGCGCTGGTGGCCAGGCCAGCCGTGCCAACAACCTCCTCCTTGATGATGCCATCACCACCGTCAGTGTCCGCGATATTCACCGTGCGGTCTAGGATGAACGGGTCGGGGCCGGTGAAGGGGCTCTGCTGCACGACAGTATCGTTCAGGTGAGCGGAGGCACCGGTGGCGTATACTTGAACGTTCTCGCCGTTGAACACGTTCTCCTTCAGGTACTCCAAGTAGTCGATACCGGTCAGGTTAGTGAGCAGGTAGCTAAGAAGCATCGGGCCGTAGTTGGAGTAGTGCGCCTGGGTGCCAGGGGTAAAATCCAACGGCCGTCCTACCATGTAGTCGATGACGTCAACTAGCTTGGCCGGGCGGCCCAATTTCCGCTCCACAGCAACAGTGCGGAACATCTGCATCGGGTCGCCAGACATATCCCGGTTAAAGCCACCCTCGTGGTCCAGTAGCTGCTGCACAGTGATGTTGGCAGAGCGTGAGTCGGCAAATTCGGTGTAGCCCAGCAGGCCATAGACGGGAGCAGAGGCGTCAACGATGCCCTTTTGCATCAGCTGTGTCATAGCAGCGTAAAGGTAGATCTTGGAAACGGAAGCCAACAGGAAGATGTCATCGTTGCCAACAACCGGGTACTCTTCCTCGGCCAAGGTGTACGCACGCTGAAGGATGACAGCGCCTTTCACGCCAACGGCGAGTTGGGCCTGGCGCACGCCATTGGCCTTCATGAATTTTTGCACAGCGTTGTCAAAGGCATCGATGGCGCCGGTGTTGTTCTGGAAGCCGATAGAATCACCCACAGCATGCCATTGGCGGGGCTTGATCTGCGGAACCTCGGCAAAGATGGCAGTCAAGGAGTGATCGTTGGAGCTGTAACCACCACCCTGGATGTCGATGGGCACACGACCGGCCATCTTTTGTGCCATGATCAGGCTCTTCAGTTCTCTAGCGCTTAGGTTCTGGAAAGCTTCCCACTTGCCTACCTGCGTGTCCTGGAAGACAGGTGTGATCACGTGGTTGGGCGAGATGTACTGGCGGGTTGGACGCCAGAAGCGCTTGCGCAACTCGGAAGCCAAAATCGTGGGGTAGTCGACAGTGTACGACTCCGTCGAATAGTACATGGTCTCCTTGATGTTGCCCTGGTTCTCGTGAAGCAGCACGCAGTACTTGAGCTCTTGTGGTGTTCCATACATGGCAAAGCTAGCCATATTGGTGGCATAGCCTTGTGTGCTGTTCAGGACCGCATAGGGCGTGTCCTGGTCGCATAGCTGTACCCAGAAACCGACGTCTTTCTTCTCCATGACACCAGAGAAAACAGCCTCTTGCGTAGAGGCACCGCTAGCTGTCACATGTGTTGACACGTAGCCAGCGGCGCTCCACTTCTGGAGCCAGTCTGAGTATGTACTATAGTCAGCATCCTGGATCGTCTCTAGTGAACCGACCGAGGCGTCCTTAGTCCACACCGAGGAATAGCGGGTAGGTGAGCCGTAGACACTTAGTGAAAGTGGACGGAAGCCTCCAGACACTAGCGCAGACACATGTGCAGCATGGTCGGTACTGTTCAAGCTCACAAAGGCCTGGGCCGTCTCATTTGAGAGGACAACGACGGCATTAGTGGCAATGATGCTCGCCGAATCGTCGGCAAAGGTGGGTAGAGCATTCGCCGGTGAAGTAGTGCTAATAGTTTCAGCTTGACAGCTTACAACGAACGTGCTGGTGATCAGCGACGCTAGGCTTAGGCCAGTAGTGGCCATAAAGCTATTAGAGTACATCGTATAGATGGTAAAGAGAGCTAACTGTCTTAATTGGAGGCTTGAAGATGAAAAAAAACAAAAAATTGAAAGACCGCTGCTCGAAAGCAGTGAAACAATAAGCTTTTGTGAATAGCAGAAAGCGAAGCTCAGAGCGCCTGCGAAGTAACTCTAAAACAACAGTTCGAGAACATCTGGGTCGATGCTGCTTATATGGTTTATTATAAACTTCACCATCCGCATCACGGGTCGCTTTCTGAGCTAACGTGATGTTACAACAACCTAATCCAGAGAAAGCATCATCGCTTAACAAGTACGAGTAGGCTAACACGAAGAAAGGCAGTGCCAAGCTAGAAAGTTCAATACGAAATAGAAATTCGTCTATCATGCTTTTAGCGGTATTCCGCTTGTGCTGTGACTGCGTTGGCTCGGGGCAGCGTCTTGGCGTCCGTCCAACAGGTATCGTCGCTTTATGGCTCAAGCTTTGCCCAGAAACGAGATGCCTTTTTCATTCTAGCTGACCAGATAATAATTCGATTCGGAGAAGAAGCCGTATAAGTTATGCACCCCTATCTAACTATGGTCAAGGTTATGCCGGCCATGTACTATCTAGTACAAAAAACGCAGGAAAATATGACGCTTGGATCACAACTCGGGAGAGGCATCGTTGCTTTACTCATTTTTTTGTGTCTTTTAAAAGTCCGGACACCCCTTTAAGATCTTGGATATGGATATAAACGGGACAGGCCATATTGGATATTCAATCTGCCATTCAATTTTTCTCGTTTGCTCTCTCATCTTTTCCTAAGGCTAACCTAAATAGTGTAGATATCCCTTTCCAAGGCCTTCTGGAAAGCCTTTTTCCGTGTTAGGAATGCATTCCTCAAAGTTGCCAAGCAATTGCAGCACGGGCTTTGATCTTCGATGATATTAGACAAGGATAGGTCACTATTTGTAGTAGGCGATACTGTCGGATCACCACTAAAAATAGGCACCCGAGCTACATCTACATTTCGTCTATACATTTCGTCTATCCGTGACATCGTTATCGCCAGCATGAAATATTGATTTTCGTATCTGGCGATCTTGGGGTATTGGCAGGTTTGTGCGAGGTGTTTTCTTGGTTCGTTTCCTTATGTCCGACCATCTGCCAAGGAACCTAAATTCAATATTGTTTTGGTATGCTACGTTGTATTTTTGTTTGTTCGGCATTGTGAAAATCACTTGGTTTGAATCGGCGGAATTCTACAACTTCATCTATTGACATACACAACGTGTTGATGTTGTGTATTATTAACCCTAACTATGTATCGTAATGATGAATGAAGATTAATATATTACTGCACACTAAACGTAATTACTCAAATCATGCAACCAAAGCTAAACCATAGTTTCCGTGTATTGTATAATATTTTGTTTATTTATTTTTTCTTCTATTTACCACCACCAAATCCATCATCCATCAACGCATTGATTCTACTGTCTCTTTTTTAACCACATATCCATTTACAACAATATTATAGAAAGAAGCATTATCACCGATGCCGTTCCTAGGGTTCTCTGGCGTCATCGAACGAGTTCTTCGCCGTATTTTTGAGTACATATCTAAAGGCCTAGCAGATGCGAAGAAAAATGTCACTCTAATCTTGGCTACATCTGGGGCCCTAACGTCCGCCCAACTACGTGACCCTTGGGCCAAAGCTTACACCGCCGCAGACATTGATCTAGTTCACTTGACCACCGCCGAAAAGGTAGCCATCGTCAGTGGTGTCGGATAGCAGAATGGCACCTGCGCTGGCGAGACTGGTCAGGCCTTGTCTATTGGATTTCGTCCACTTTGCATCCATCCTGGCACAACAGGAGTGCAGGATGTGGAAGGCGCCACCAAATTTCCAGCTGGTATCCAAATGGCGGCAACATTTGATAGCCAGTTGTGGACATCTCGTGGTTGGGCTTTGGGCAATGAGGCCAAGGCTCTAGGCGTCAATGTTCTTCTTGGTCCCACGGCAGGAGCTCTCGGCAAAATCCCAACTGGCGGGCACAACTGGGATGCCTTTGGTCCAGACCCGTATCTGACCGGCATTGCAATGGGTGCAACCATTCGTGGCATACAGGCTGCTGGTGTACAGGCATGTGCCAAGAACTATATTCTAAACGAACAACAGTCGGGCCAGGAAAGCATGAGCAGCAATGTTGACGACCGCACTCTTCATGAGATCTATCTGTGGCCCTTTGCCGATGCCATCCAGTCCAACGTCAACAGTCTTATGTGCTCGCGCAACAAAGTCAACGGAACCTGGGCCTGTGAGAATGAACACCTTTTAGATGGCATTGTCAAAGGCGAGTTGGGCTTCCCGGGCTTCATCATGACCGATTGGAATGCCCACCATGGTATGATCGAGTCTGCTTACGCTGGACTTGACATGAGTATGCCCGGAAGTGACTATAGTGGTGGTAATGTTGTTTAGGGAGACAACTTACTTAAGGCTGTCGAAAATGAGCTTGTTCCAATGGATAGATTGAATGACATGGCAAGACGAGTTCTAACCTCTTGGCACATGTCCCGCCAGTCAAATGAGTTCCCTGCCATCAAAATCAAGGAACCCTTGAAGTTAGCGGGCGATAAACGAGAATCGAATGCCAGGTTGCAACCGATGCAGCACTCGAGGGCATTATTCTTTTAAAGAACGAAGATAAGATACTGCCTTTTGTCTCGAAAAACGGCTCATCCTCGTCCATGTCTATAATTGTTTTCAACGGACGCCATTACCCAATTTCAACTCAGGCTATCTTGTCCAAGGGTAACAACAAAACCATTTCGGCCTTTGAAATTCCGAAAAGAGGCAGACATGATGCCGCCGACGATGGGATTTGGCATCAAAAGATGATTGAGTTTTTGGCCCAAAACACGCATGGTATACAAGACCAAGTGGCCGTTATTCATGTGACAGCTGATGAAGAGTGGTTCCGTGATAACACTGGAAACGATGGTGATCGTCCCAATCTTATCCCGTTCGATGACTCGGTCAAATTAATTAACTCTTTGGCAAGAATGACAAGCAACATCGTAGTCATCATGCATAGCTCTGGTCCCGTATTGATGGAGGGTTTTATTGAGAACCCATCTGTCAAGGCTATCGTCTGGGCTGGTCTTCCAGGCCATGATAGCCAGGCACTCTCGCTCGTGCTCTGGGGTACCAAGACTCCCTGTGGCAAGCTTCCGTATACAATTGCAAAGCAAGCTTCAGACTACGGCACACAGATTGCCAGCGGCGACGATGACTTTCCAGAACGAGTTTTTATCGATTACCGCCATTTTGACAATGCCAATATTGAGCCTCGCTATGAATTCGGATACGGGCTATGTAAGTTTACTGGCATTTTACTGTGAGATACAAATCATTAACGATATTGTTCAGCATATACATCTTTCAATTACACCCAGCTCGAAATTAACTCATGGGTAGCACCCGGGCCTGCTAAGGGAACAACTGTTCCAGGCGGAAAGATTGACCTTTGGGAGACTGTGGCGAGAGTTGGCTTCAGCATCGCCAATGTTGGAGACTATGAAAGTACCGAGGTCAGTCAGTTGTACATTGGCTTCCCTGATAATTTGCCCGATACTCCACCAAAACAGCTTCGGGGATTCAATCGGTTGCCTCTGAAGCCTGGCCAGAACAGCAAGAATTTGTTTCAACTTAAGCGCCGTGATCTAAGTTACTGGGATGTCACATCTCAGAACTGGATTGTGCCCAAAGGTACCTTTACGGTTTATGTTGGATCATCTAGCCGCGATATCCGGCTTCAAGGTGTGATTGAGTCAAAATAAGATAGCTGATAAGTGACATGATCAAATGTTAGGGAAGTACATTAAGATGTGGCTTGATACAGACTTAGTCGTCATTATTCAGTTGAGCAGGTCAATACGAATAGTTAATAGTAGACATTAAGTATAGGGTTAACTAGCAAGGGTTACAATACATTAGGATTAGAATACTAGGATATAAATTGAGACACGTGGTCACGTGTTAGCGCGACATGCGTGAGTGGGGTAGCAAGCACTGTGACGGACTGTGAGGAATGTGCGGGGCAAATCTAGTATTTGCTAACAGTGCGAAAGCGGATTTAATCCCGTCAAAGATAGCCCGACTTTGATAGACCAGATTTTGATCAAGATCTTGATAGAGCAAGGCTTGGCAGACAGCGGGCCGTTTATTGATCGACAACTTGATTGATTGTTTTACTTAATTTGTGGTAGGTGGGCTTGACAATGTTTGTTTTTCTTTCATTAGATTAGTTGAATGATATGTGAAATATGAAGTATCCTTATAAGTTAGGACAACTGACTTTGGATAATTGGCTTCTGAATAGGAAATTTTATTTTATTTTTACGTTTAACTTCTTCATATTTCTGATTAGAGGCGAAATAATAATAACAATGATAATGATTCGCAAAGTGTTTTTAATATATTTCTTTCCCGTTCTAGAAAGGAGGGAGGCAAGGGAAGAAATACATGACGCTTGCGGGAAAGCCGATTCATACATATATATTTTTTTAAGTGAGGGATGAGAATTTAGTTATGAATTAGGTAGATCCAGGAACCAGAACCGGAAGCTTAAATAACAAAAGAAGAAAAAAAGAAACAAAAGAAAAACTTACCGATATAAAAACACTACATTAGGGATTTGATATGTGCTATGAAATTTGTTTCTTGATAAGCCAGTTGTCGAAATAAGCCACTTGCGGATTCATATATCGAAGTTTGAGAGGTAGAAAGACTTATTCAAGAATTACTTGTTGATTACAACTACGCATGCATGTATGTCGATAGTTTTAATTTTGAGTTCAAATATCAACGTTACAACATTGGACCTTAAGGCTTTGATTAGGGGAAAGAGATATTTGATCCTACAGTGCTAAGCGCTAAAGAAAAGAAAGATAGATGACGTGAGATTTAAGGCTCAATTAAAAAAGGCTTAGATATATCATGTGAATATTTTGAGAAATGTTAAGCAAATGTATCGTAGAACAAGATGGAGTGATCGGTAGTCACGAAAAAAAGCAATGATCAAACGGAGAAAAGTACCTGAAGAAAAAGAAAGTGTGTTAGTCGCGAATCTTATCACATCTTGTGATTTTGCAAAAAACAAGTTATAGGCTGAGAGTAGATTTCGTTTGATAAGGTTACATTGTAGAATTCCATGTTTATATACTATACATTTCAAGTTTTTCTTTTCTTCTGCCAACAAGATACTATAATTGCTGTGTTATTATCATCAGTGGCATTGATAAAGGAAAACTGCGAAATATCAAGAGTGTTACTTTGTTGGCTTAAAGCATGGCGGTTTGAGGATTAAAATCTTGGCTAGCGAATACAACGCTGCAATTAAGAGGGGAAAGATAATGTTGATTAGAGAGCGGGAAGCCTGAATAGTAAGAAGCATATGGTTTTTATTGTAAAAAGAAAGAGAAAAAAACTTTTTCACTCGTGATGGGCAAGTTCAGCTGTGATTTATATGTGAACAATGGAAAAAAGAAAACACAGTGGTTTTGTCAGACGCCATTACTAGGATTTAAGATGTTTGGTTGAACTTAGTGTTTTACGGGTTCTTTGAGAGATCGTGACTAACTACGTCATCAATACTCGCAGACAAAAGACAAGAACAAAAGAGAGACCGTTCAAAATCTTGCTTATATCTCAACTCACTCATTGATGAACAATATATGAACACTTCCAAGCAATAAATTGAGCTCTTAAGTATCCACACTATGCAGCTATCTTTTTGGAAGCCATTGTTACTTTCTTAGCTTCCTGCCATTGAATTCGGTTTAAACAACATGTATCCACTTGTGCGCGCTGTATGTATCCGGTACTTACCGGACTAGTATTGCCGGTGTGATTCTGGTAAGTACCTTATACATCTGTATGCAGGCGGTCGCGACACTACCGCGCGTTTTTCACCATCGCCAGTTTTTT
>RHDR01000780.1:0-13044 GCA_009806295.1 Davidsoniella neocaledoniae
GCGAGGGGAAAGACTTGACTTCACGCTCACTACCCTCGGATCCAGTCTCCTCATGCCAACCGGGGAAAGTTAGAAGCAGAAGGAGGCAGATAAAAGCAAAGATGATGGCAATAATGCTATAATGCGGACAGAGCCCTTTCCAGGCCCGGACCGAGTCAGACTGGACAGAGAAGCCGGCGCTTCGACGTCGGACTTGGCACGCAGACGAGTCTTGGTGGAACTGGTCGGCGAGGCAACGAGATATTCGCCGGGAGAATAGCCGCCGTGGCGTGCGACGTGGTTGACGGACACGATAGAGCTGGCGTTGGAGATGTGACGGCTAAGGGACGGCAGAGAGCGGATCTCTTCTTCGCGCTCGCGCTCCTTGAGGCTGGCGGCGAGGATGGACGAGCGGCGGCTGTCGCTACGCTTGAGTTCGCAGTGGAGATCGCGGATGGCGTGGTCGATGGAGCTGGTCATCGACAGGCGCACAGCCGTGGCTTCGAGCTGGGCGAGATTTTCGCGCGTAGTCGTGGACCGCGGCGGAACGTCTGGCACGGGCTGGCGGATAGGGAGGGCGCCGTTATCAGACACGGTTCGGAGCAGAGGCGGCGGCGGCTGAAACGGCTGGCCAGTCTGCGAGAGTTCGTTGATGTGGCTCTGCAGCTGCTGGATGACAGACGACGACGACGGCGACGATGGCTGCGAATTGAGCAGGTTGAAGTTGGTGGATGTAAAGTCAGACGAGGTCTCGAGGTTGGTTGCTGAGATGGGCGAGAACTGCCCAAGCGTCCTGGAATACGAGGCAGAAGACAAAGGCGGTGGCACAGGCGTCAGCTTCGAGAGGCCAGAAGCATCAGCAGAAGACTGTCTGTTGTTTTGCTGTTGTTGTTGTTGACTAGGCTGGCCTATTGGTGGTGTCACTGTGCCTATAGCACGGCCGTTATTAGCTCCAGACGGGGCTATAGTGGTCGAAGTGGTGGTAGGAGTAGGAGCAGCAACCGTATTTCCTAGCACTAGCCCAGCGCCAGAGGCGCTATCAGCTAGTGCACTGTTGCCTGCATTTTTGTGTATTTTTAGTGCCGAATCTTGAGCATCTAGCCTGTCAGGCTCAGGGGAAAGCGGCAGCCGAGTCTGCGGAAGCGAAGTCGAATGATGCTGGTCTTGCTGGCTTAGTTTTTCGTCTTGGTGATCGCCTGTCGCGCGATATGGCCGTGGCGTCACAGAGTCTAGCAATAGGCGTTCTTTTTGCAGCTGATCGAGACGCTCTTGTTCTTCAACCTCCTGCTGAGTGCGTGTCTCGAGCTTCTCGACTATGGCCAGGACAGAGGGTCGGTCAGAGGTGGCCAAAGACACTGACAGCACCTTTTTGCGGCCTGTGCCAGCAGTTTCAGCGCCTGCTTTAGCGCCTGTGCTGTTGTTTTTAGGCTCTATAGCTGTGCCTGGCCCACCATCATTGGAGCTATTGTTAGTGGCTGTTACAGCGGCTTTTACAGCTGTGTCTGTGTTTATATCTGTGTCTGCTATTATAGGCCCGCCTATACCAGCGACCATACCAGCAACGCCTAGTACTTTTTCGGCGTCTGGTGAAGGAGTCAAGGGAAACGAGTGGGAATGTGACGCCAGCACGCTACTATCGTGGGGCGCAGCTGTGTTCATAGCTCGTATCGCAACTCTTGGTCTGCCCTATACGTATGCTATACGGTCAGAGGGATATGATCGTAGGCCAATATCGTCGACCAACAGACAGATAACCACAGAGTTTCGAAAGTAATCTTGGAAAACGAATGAAACAACAACAAAAGAAAAAAAAGATACCACAACCTCAGAAAGACAAGGCCTGTAATATATGTTTGTGTACTTGTATGTGGAATGCTGCTAGATGGTCTAGTGTCTAATTGCCTACTAATAGAGGCTATTCGCAGCTCGATCAAATTTTAGTACTAGACGTTCGCTAAAGATCAAAAGTACGCTTTTGGACAAAGGAAAGAAAAAAAAGAATATAAGACGTGTATAGCGAATGAGTGACGACAAGAGATATAAAAAAAATAAAGAAGAGAAAAAAGGGAATAAGAAGTCTGAAAAGAAGAAAAGAAAGGAACTGGCTATGTCAAAGACACAAAAATCGGAATCGACAAGCAGGAATAAAAAGATTAAAAAAATAATACAAAATAAGACTGATAGCAGAGAAAATAAAAGAAGCAAAAAAGGTGTGTTTGTTCAAATAACCCGGCCTTTCTTTGCAAAATTCAAGTATCAGAGAAAAAGAAACAAGACAACGCTAGAAGACTAACAAACAACCTGGACAAGGAGGAACTGAATAACGAAATCCTAGACAGAATCAAGTTAAACTGGAGATTGGCCTTCCTCTTCCTGCGCAAGCTGTGATTAATCTGAAGCTAAAAACTTGGGATGGTCTTTAGTTCTGTGGCTCTTCCGGGAGATGGTTCTATGTATGTATGTAGTTCTGGGATCAAAATGGTCGTAGTCTGCTATCCGTCCTATACAGATATATTCTGTATATTCTGTGAGACCAGCCAGAACCAGGGCTCTTGTTTGCGTAAGATTGCTAATCGACGATGCTTAAAGCGGGAGATAGAGACTTGTACTAGGAACGTCTGTCTGTTGTTGTTTGGCGAGAAAGGACCCTTGTTGTCGTTAGAAATACGGTTACTTGACGATCTTCGACGGCAGACAGAGACTAATTTGAACATATATGCTGCTAGTCATCAAAATGCTATGCGTATGCGTACTATTGTTCTCTCTATGTCGGTCTGGCACTTCGGATTGCAAGGCGCAGCGCAGCGTTGCTTGGTTCGACGCAATGGGAGCTTAGATAAAAATAAGAAATAAGAATGCAAGTGCTAAACAGACTGCCAGCCAGGCTATAATGCAGTGCTAATATTACCTAGAAAGGAGAGACGATCCAAACAACAGCAAGCCAAGGCTACCGTGAAGGGGAGAGAGAGAAAGATGAAGATGCCGTTAGATAAAGAGAAGAGCAAATCCAATAACTAGAAACTCTGTCTGAACTTCTACATAGAATAAACTGCTTCCAACAATTCGGTTTGTTTAATGATATCTAATCCAGGTTTGTTATGGGTTGTGATTATTGTTGATTATTGCTAAATCGTACCGTCTCTCCAGTCCACAAAAGAAAGAGGGTCAACGGCACAATACAGATCAGGAGGACTCAAAGTTTGCCACCAAAGATATGTAGAACAGACTTATTAAAAGACGAAGACGGCTGGCAATTTTGATGTCCTTGCTTAGCTAAGTATAACACTAGCAAGTAGCTCAAGCAATAAAACGAGATAGAAAGCCTAGAAAACAAAGAAACAATGCGGCAAAGCAACAATGGAGAAGAATACGAAACATGGATACATCAAAGAGAACATCAACGAATTTTAAACTTCCGTACGAGACTTCGTTGGGCAGGCAACTGGCTATCAAGCGGAGAATAGATAAAGAGATACTGAATCATTCTGCCAGAACAAAAAGCAAAAGCGGTCGCCGTATAGTGGGCGGTCAAAGTACAAGTGGATATCTACCAGCTACAACTACAACTATCCGCCTTACAACTAGAAAAGACACGACGCAATCATCTCTGATGCAGGTCACTATACATAGCAAATAAACAAAACCCGAGCTATCGAACAAGTCATTTCTACCGTTTGCTTTATTTTCCAATGCAAGGATTACTCTATCAGGAGGCTGTACATCTTTGTATCTGTTTGTATAGCATGACTGAGACCCAAAGCACTAAAATCAACTAGTTGGTATGCTTTCTCTATTTTTTTTTTCATCTTTCCAATGGCCTTAGTTCCAACCCACAATAGCTCAATATAGCTCGTGTACTTCTCAAGCAACGGGAGCCCATAGGCACATCAAAGTTACGTACATACTATGGAGGAAATTGGATGTTGCCACAGTTCAAGGAAATATCATAACAAATTGTTAATATTGGTTAGAGCATTAGTTGTACTACATAATATATGTACATACATACATACATACATGAACCGCCAACGCGTAAAGGCAATGACGCCGGCTGTCAGCATATCACGCAATACACAATGAGTACATTGGTGTAAATACACTCCTATCTTGTGGTCGTACGGCTGGTCACAGAGTCTTCTAGTCGGTTTAGTGGCATTTTTGAGGGGAAATGAATGGTGCACTTGTGAAGAGACAACATGAAACTCGACAATAATATTCCTACCAACACAGAACGGTAGTAGCTGGGCATAATCAGAAGAATCAATAGATGCCATTACAATGCCAATATACACTTTTATGGACAAAACATTGATTGCAAGGAAGAAAATATAGACGGTTGCTATCTATCAGCCATACAAATAACTAAATTGTACAGATACGGTCTTCTACACCGGCTACACTTTTATGCGATCCAAGACAGTCCAGAGCCATTGTGCTCGTGGTACGTAGGTCCTTCGTTGTATTAGTACCTGTTTCTTTTCTCTTATTTATCTATCGGTCAGTTGTCGTGAAGTTGGGTTTTGTCTTACACCTGATATCAAAATATTATATATTACATGTACACACATAATGTATATGTACACAATAGGCTAGTTCCTAGAGATAATACATATATACGCTGAATCCATACTGATTTCAGCAAGGGCAACAGATAAGCCTGCATTTAGCACATCCCGTTCCCATACTTTAAGGTGAACTTACTACTATTTGCATGTAAGCGGACTTGGCACGCTGCATTAGCGATCACCATTGTTATCATTCTACAGATACAGATACATAGTAGTGTTGTTTGTTAATCCATTCAGGATTCCTTATCTTGGTTAGCCTATAATACAACATGCCGTAGCATTGGATTTTCCCTTTTACAATGTCAGAGAGCAGTTGTCCGCGTTACTCTATCATCAGTCAATTCTAGCCTCTGTTCTATTAGTTATGTAGCAATCACTAAAATATTTTGTCCGTGCTTGTTAGAGTTGTCATTCTATAGGTCAATTTTGTATAGAATTATAAAAAAGGCATTATTGTGACGTTTCGTTCCGCTCGTTTTTCCCCTCACTCACTTACTCGGTACTTGTGTGGTTATCCCATGATAACAACACTATCTCTATTAATTTGGAGATGTCACAACCATCAGCAGCAGGGCTCTTTTTATACTATGTAGTATCTGTCTCATAAAGGCTCCAATACAATTCCAAAACTCTGATAATTAAAGGCACTTGTGGTAATACAAACTGACATGCGTGAAAACACCAGTCATCAGCTACAAATAAACTAGCGACTTTATAAGGGGCATTCTATCAAGCCATGTTCTACTATAGTTTAATTCCCCCTTTCAGCCGTCCTAGCATCATGTTATCATATGTATTATAGATCAGTTGAGTTAACAATACTAAAAATAAGTATCACTAATAAATTATCTTGATTATTTTCCGTCGTATTGCTGTGAAATACATACCAGCAGGTAGACGTTAAAGAGTAATAAATATAAAATCATGGTTATCTCATCATCTTCCTTCGAACTACAATACTCAATCTTTTAATATACTAGGCATATAGAGCATCATGATCCTCTATTACAGGTGTCTTATTTATTTTAACACTAGTTATCTAACTACTATTGAACTTGATGTCATCATGCATGTAAGATCTTATTCGCTCCCAAACCGGTCAAAACTCCCATATTACATAACTACAGATTACTTTGATTCTTTCTTTTTACTAAGGCCAAGAAAAAACATAAGATGATTCTACCAATAGCATTCGTAATCTGATTCGCTTTTAAGCATGTTACAAACCCCAGGCAAAATTATTATGTGTATATTTGTAGATTGTAGATAGTTGTACATACATTTGTAGTATCACGGTGATATACATATGTAATTACATGACTTATTACCTTTGTTAGAATAAAAAATGGCAATATATTTCTTCTCGGGAAAACATTACAAATATTCATCAAGTAGTATACTGTGCTAGAAAGCCATTTTACAACTGGAGTCATCTAGTTAATTTTCTTTGTCTCATTGTCATCACCTCAAGGGACAAATTATCGCCAGCCTTCAATGCTCACTATCGTTGTTTTGTACACCTTTTTATGGTCTTTTTTCATATATTTTTTTCCTAAATTTACATATCTTACTTGTGTTATTAGTATTCTACGTACATACATCTCCCTGGTTCAGCACAGTAGTCTTCTTGGTTGTATACCGAATTATACATCATTTGTGTGATCTTTACCGTATCTTCATAGAAACAAGTGCCGATAATCATCACTATCAAGAAATAAAAAAAGCAAGGGAGAAACACAGGCTATATAATTGCACTTGACTATACCATACTACATGCAATACTACAGCTGCAATGATGAATGATGAGATAGCAACCATACCATGAAAGATACCCTGTTTCCCAGTCTATCATAATACAACTTGATGATAAGAAGCGAATTCGCGTAGCCTTCAGCTTCTGCAGTCTCTGAATAATACTCCTGTCTATGTCCTATAGCCGAGCGCGATACCCTGTAGTTTGATATTAGATACAAAACCCTAGGCATATACATATGTATGTATATACCTATATCTACACAAAGCGATACATATGTAACTTGTCTAAAAGTCCCTATCTCTTCTTCTCTACATTGTCAGTTATGTATAGTACATATTTTTTCACACTGCATGTCACTGTGAACAAAACTATAGTTATTCCTAGTTGATATCAATGTTCCTGCTACTACTCGCTCAATTTTATCATTGACTATTTTTGTCTCTTTAAACAAATGATCTGCAGAGGCTCTGTTTTTTTGGTTGCTTATTTATATGCTAGGCAATGAGTTTGTACTTCAAGCCAAGTGCCGAGTTTGCTAGCCTACCATTCATACATGATATAAAATGCGATATACATGTACAGATAGAGCGTCGTAGGAAGTGTAAAAATATAGGGAGAGATATTGAAATAAACATGTCTTTGCTTCTCGTATTTAACCCTAGTGCGGTTACAAATCAATCATCACAAACCCTACAGATACACAGATCTACAGACATGTAGGGTTGAACAACATACTCTAATGTTTGAAAATACAGATTATAAATAAATAAATACAAAGTTTAGTTTTTGTTTGGATTACGTCATGTTGATCTTGTATATGTGCTTATTTAGCAAACATGCTCAAGATAAATTTGGAGCATCTAGTCTTAGTTTTTGCCTCTTTACAAGTTAAAGAAAACTTTGCCAACCAAACAAAGAGAACACGAAGTACAATGAAATGAAAAATCATTACTAATATATATGTAGTCGTGAAATTTAGGCTTTCAAAGTACCGCCTAGAAAAATTACGAACAGTACCAGAAATCGGTCATACATAGTACAGTTGATAACTGCACTAACCCCGCATCAAGCCAACAAAATAGCGGTCAAATCCTGCATTTTACTTCATATGCACATGTGTATGTATGTATACAGATAATCTGAGACTTGAGTTTAACGGCATGACCTGGCCGAGACTTACGACTGCAACTAACTTGATATGACTAGTATCGGCAGACGCTAGATCACTATAAAGTTCTATTTTCCCTCTAGCGTCACTTGGTGGTTTCCATTTGTCTAGTGGAAAAAATCCCAAATTGAGTTCACATGCTACTCAAATTATAGTGGCTACATGCAAACCTCCGAAGGAAGAATGTGGATTGTCGGTATATCTGTATATTAGTATTTGATGTCTGAGTAGGAACCGAGAATACATAGAGAGAGCCTAACCTATATCTTATTATGTGATCTTATTGACGAAGAACCCAAGTAGAAAGGAAAAGAATATTATGGAACATATATGTATCTTGTTCAGCCGAAGCCATATTGAATCTTATATCAAGCAAGTCGATAGTTGGGCACTCGGTAGGCTGAGAATCGACTGGCCGTTATACCAAAGGTGGCATTCATTAATAACTGAGCAACGGTAATATTTTCAAGGTGCAACTAAGTCTTCACAAATCTGACACTATCAGGGGTAATGATCTCAGCATAGTTGTAATATGCCCTGTCATGATCGACCCAATGCGTGTAAATAAGTAAGCTGATAGAGCATCATAGTGCTTCTTCACTATGGATATGGTTGCTACTATCAAAGAGCGACATCGCAAGTGCCAATAACACGAAGCGTGATATCATAGAATCGGAATCATCCAGTTGCCTTGATTTCCTGGGTGGGAATGTTACATGTAGGTTAAGGCCCTATATTTTTTGTGTAGATCATCGCGGGGTATAATAAGGAATATCAGAGGAAAATAATGAGGGATAGAATGTGGATGTGATAGGGCTTGAGAGAATTACGGACATGCTCTGTAGCGCCTAGTAGCCTCATAGATACATACTTTGACATGTTGATGAAAGACGTTGAGATCCTATTGGGTGACCAATTGCCGATATGGCGCATGCTGATCAACACATCCAAATATAAAATTCTCTTTGAGAGAGCCTTATTATAGCTCTGAATTGAAAAAAATCCACACTATGGGGCTGAAGACTGGTTTGGTGTTGCTTGGGCAGCATTACCAAGCTGCACGAGACTCATCTTGTACTTGAGGCAAGAAATGGGTTGCTCCCCATCTAGCTTGATGCATTCTTCGTAATCCCTCGAAAGATCGAGTGGCTTTCTCCAACAGCCCCTTTAACTATTGGCTCGTCCTGGCTATGACAATGCCTAAGAGCCGATGTCGACCTCGTGAGCGATGTTCATGATACGCTGAGTTGGGGGCACAGAGCACCTGTCAGCAAGAGGAATACAGGTGCTGCTGCCAGCTGGCAGAAGTTTATGACCGAGTTTACAAGCTGCGTAACTGTGTGGCAGTACAACTATCAGTACTTCGAGTACTTTGAATAGATCAGGGCGGAAAGTACCTTTTGCCACTTGCTGTACTTGTTGTAGTTGACCCAGTACATTTTATGACCATGGTGCCCAAGTACCGCTCCTCAGCCCTTTGTTCCTAAAATTGCAAATTGGCACCAGCTATGCAGCTTGTTTTGGCACATGCTTGTCGCAAACTAAATCTAGCGGCTCCTATTTTTGACGCTCTTTTTTATCTTTCCAACTTGGATCTACAATTCGAAGAAGGAAAGGAAAGCACTGACATATTGAAGTAACTGATTGAAGTAATTGTAGTTTTAGTTGTATCTGTATATTACTGTATTGGGTTGTGCTGCTTGTTACGGGCTGTTCTTTCCTGATTCTGGTGACCGCTGTTCCTGTTTGGCCGGCAGCTGCAGTCTTTGTGCAATATTCAGCTTTATTCCTATCCATACATAATCCATACGATAGTTGTATTTTATGTAGTTGTATCTGTACACATGGTGGGCTGAAAGGCATGTGTTAATATTAGGTATTTAGTTAGTAACTTTGTTTTGGCTTTGTGACGACGACAATTATTTGATGCTGTGGTAGTAGGAAACGATAGTAGGAAATAATTCTCATAGTAGGTAGCATTGGTTGCCCCCCCATATCGTAGGTTCCCCTAACATTATGCCTGTTTTTTTTTCCCTGTCAATCCCTCCCCACTCATCCTATCCTCACTTTCTGTCGCAAGTTCTTGCAATAATACGTACTAATAGTTCTAGTTGGTTTTAACTACCTATTAGTATCGTCTACAATTAAGCTATACGACCGCCCTTTCTCTTTCTCTCTCCCCACCTCGCCTTCTTTTTTTGTTGCTTGCCAACCACGCCGTTTCGACCTTTAATCTGCCCCCTACTACATACTACAGATACATATATAGATATATCTCGAGTCTACATCAATTGGCTATCTCCCGCCTTAAAGTGTCGATATTTGCCCGTCCATAATGCGGCTTCTCTAATACGCGCACCCTCTTCAACATTAGTGGCCGTTTGTGGCCCTGTCGACTATCAACATACGCACCACTATACCAATACTACCACTTGTATATGCCCAGTTGCGTTGTGCAGATACCTTCCAGGCCACCCGAAATCATCTATCAAGCACTATCACGCCAGCATTTCTGCCGAATCACAGTCCATCGTTGGTTCCAGACTATTCGAGTGCTTTGACTGATTGATCTCGAAGCGGCCCTAATCGATACTACAACCAAATACTCCCTTATATTGATTCGGCTTCATTCCGTAGAACTCGTTTCTATACCCGCGAAGCACATAGCCCCTCTTTGGGTGTATTGATCGTATTGTCGATTCTCACACCAAAGTCCGGTACCATTGACCGCCTCACTGCTCTTTGATTCGACTTTTCATTTTTTTTTTTCCATCTCTTACATCATACAAGCCCTGTCCGTGTGCTTACGCTTCACTGGCTGCAAACATGACTTTTGACTCCGGCAATGCCCCCGAGGCACCTCGTCCACGTCGTCGCTTCCTCCCTGTACCTATAGAGACCACTTATGAGAGTGTCCGCGTCGCTAAGCCTCCCCGAACTCAACCGACATCCGTTCCCACACCAGAACTTACGCCAGAGCCCTCACCACGCAGCAAAGCCCCCCTTCGTGACTTCACAGCATGCTCGATCGTTAGTAGCAAACCCGAAATCGAAACCGAGCATGTCGAGCAAGCTAGCACGTACGCCGAGTCTTCACATCCCGTCAAAGAGCGCCGTAGATTTGCGCCGCAGCTGATTGAGTCTTCTCGTCGTGCTAGGCGAGTCGTGATATTGGCCCGGCTACTCGTCCCACGGATAAGACAGATATCACTCCTTACACCAACCACATCTACCTTTCACACACACGCTCCAAGAAGCGGCGGAACGATGATCATAAGGAACTCAGTGATATCAAAGAACACAGGGTCTATACTTCCGATAGAACCCGCAGAGAAACCGAAGATGCCGCATTCTCGAGTTATCTCCTCAAGCTCGCTGCCCTCGAGGCCGAACGGCAGATACAAGAGGCAGCTCTTGCTGTGTTTCCCAATGCACAATTCCCTAATCAAGCTAGAGACGGCGGCGTTGCCCACTTTTACTTCCGCGATAGTGAAGAGGAAGGTAGCCCACTTAGTGGCGCGTCGCCGCGGTCAACTCAGGATGAAATGTCCTTAGTATCTCACGGAGCATCGGTGACCCGTGGACGCAGACGGCGGAAGTCGTCAGACTTGGGCTGGTGGCACAAGGTCATGCAGGAACATGCCCAGAAGAATGCCCAGAGTCGCAAGGCTGCCAAAGTAGACGATCATGACAACGATGACTACGATGACTGCTCCATGAGAGATTGCGCTGTGGATGACGAGTTTGACGACGAAGACTACGATGAGGCAGACATTGAAATGCCCCCGCCTGATCCGCTATGGCTGACTACCAACCGCTCTGCTTCATTCATGTCTACCGATAGTGACATATTCATAGAGGACCGTGACTATCACATGCCTTATATCAACACGGAGCCATACACCGCCGCAGTATCTCCTGCGCCAGCTGCACCCATAGCACGTGTCGATGTTGGTGCTCCGATCAACCCATTCGGTGGGTTTGCTAGATTTGCTCCGCCAAAGGAGACCGAGGAATGGCGCAAGGCCCGTATGGCACCATCACCGCCCATGCTAGGCAAAGATATCAAGTTCCGCACATGTCCTTCGCCAAAGCATACCGCTCAAGTTGTTGAGCCTCCTTTGAGCATTACTATCCCAACTACTACCGGAGGAATTCCACTCATCCCTGAAGAAGTCTCTACACCTCCAGGTCTGTGGCGCGGCACGTGTCTGCGTACTAAGAGCAATGAAAGCACCACCTATATCCCCGAAGGTGCTCCTGCCCATCAGTCATACTTGGCCACGCCGTGTGAGCCCTTGTCACCTTCGTATGATCCATTTGCCGCGGCATTTGGAACAGTGACATCCCCTTCAGCCAAAGAGCAGTTGTTTGCACAGAATCGTGCACGCCGGGAAGCTGCCAATCTTCGTGCTAAGGAGAAGGCCCGTCTCGAAACTCGAGTGGCCGAAGAGTTCGACGACTTGTTTGTCACACAGGTGTTCAACTATCTCTCACTTGGCTACCCACCCACCGCCAAGGAGTTTGATGAAGAGCTTTCTAAGATTAGTAAAGTGCCGATAGAAGAGCTCGCCAACGACGACGATCGTCGGATGAAGGGCTGCCAGACCTTTGATAACGAGGATCATATGGTGCCAGCTGACCAACGCTGTGCTCGTTGGAAGGCCTTGAAGCTGTACATCTTTGAATGGGGACGCCAACACCCAGATCTAGACAACTGCCATCCTGTGGCGTGGGGGGATGCGGGAACGCCGTGGAAGCTGGGCCATCTAATGATGTACTATCTATCCTCTTTGAGTTTGCTTGGAATAGTTCTTTTGTCCTGCACTTGATGTGCCATTGGGCAACCCCTATAAGTATTCTATTATTTCTTTTTCATCCGCGTTATATATAACCATTGCCGCACATGAGACGAAACAATGCGCGTAGCAATGCCCTTTTTTCTTTTCCTTCTCTTTATCGTTTACACTTTATATGATACACAGCCTGTTTGTTCATCATTTCTATATTCTTTTTGTCATCATCTTGACGGGTATTTCCTGATGAGGTTCAGGAAATTTGGGAAAATTGTCTTTTCAACGGTTCAAACTCGACATATCACATATCTATCAGTGATTGAGTACCTATGTTATGACTTAATGTTTCTTGTATTCTTTTTTTCTTATAATTATTCTCTTTTAATGTTTATATGGATAGAGACAAATTATCATTTTGGTATACATCAATATATCTCCATACGGAGCTTATCTTTTGTCTGGAAGTTTGTTTTGCCATTAGAAAATGCGTGTCTTTTTAGGTCAACAAATGCCAGTGATGATGTCTTGCTACTACTACTCTTGTTGATTGGCATGTGACAGAGACTGTACAGAGTACAACGGTTGGGTTTACTCTGTAAGTTACCTGAATTATTATGGGGCCGATTAGTTGTCATTTTAGTCTCTAATCTTTTGATTCGATTATATTTAACGTCTACCTAAATCACTAAGATCATACAACGCCGGATTGGTTACCGGATAGATATTTAAAGTCCTCCGCTAGACACACTCAATAGCTTTGTATGTGCGGGACGACAC
>RHDR01000781.1:0-13010 GCA_009806295.1 Davidsoniella neocaledoniae
AACAGGGGGTATCTACGGATGGCGCCCTATGGACACCCGAGAGGGCTGAGCCGGACCCTGAAGTGATACGGGCGGAGGAGACAGAAAACCCGGTGACAGAAAAATCGGCTCGGCCGGACTCGAAAATCCATTCATAATAGTTTAGAAAGAGTATAAATATAACAACAACAACAACAACAACAGAAACTCAGGATCGATGGTGTAGTTGGTTATCACGTTTGTCTAACAGCTTCTTCTGAAGTAGCTTGGACACAAAAGGTCGGCGGTTCAAGTCCGCCTCGATTCAATCTTTTGCATGGCTGTACATTTCAACTGAATGTACACATGATGTTTTTTGATCGTATTCTGGAATTTGGAAAGAAAGGGTTGTTGTATATCTGTATTATATAAATATACCTCGTCTGCTTTGCGAGTTACGTGGTATATCATGCAAAATGGCGATGTTATTTTGTCAGGATACTTCTGGGGTATCTTCTGACCTGTACCTGTATATAGTTGTATATCAATAATATTTGACAAATGAAATGACCAATACTGAAAAGAAACAAGTAACAATGTAATATCCAACATTACACGTCAGAGTCAGACTCGGATTCATCCTCATCATCATCATCAACGTCTTGATCGGCAAGAAGCTCTTGCTCCTGCATCTCACGCCAAGTACTCCAACTCAGCATACCAAAAGCCAAGATGATAAGAACGCCACCCATGAGAGAGGAAGTTCCAAGAGGAGTGCTAGTGAGCATCCAGTCAACAACGGCAACTATGAAGATAGTCAAGAGAGCAGCCACGCTACTAAGTACAGGGCTCGTTAAGCTGATCAGGACAAGGAATGAGCCTGAAAATATGGCATTCGTGGCAACGGAAGCCATGACACAAAGGCCAGTGTAGCCGGTGGGGAATTCGAAGACTTCTAATCCTGTCACGTGTAGAATAGGCAACGGGATCCACAGGACGAGCATGGTGAACAAGCCAATGCAAGAGCCTATGGTATTGGCGAAGATAACGCCACGGCCAGGACTGACTCCTTCAGGTGGGCAGGCAAGTCTCTTGTATAAGACCTCATATAGGCCATACAGAACGGAGCCTCCACCGATAAGGACGTTGCCAAGAAATCGGTTCGACATGCCCCCCGCATCGCTGCTACTAGTACCACCGCCATACGCAACGATTAGAACACCGCCAATGGCAACCAGAACGGCGATAGACTTGTCTAGACGCAGCTTCTCTTTCAGCAACGGCACAGAAAAGGCATAGGCGAAGAATGCAGAGCAATTGTAGATGGCGGTCAGATCAGACGGTGTCGTCATATTCACGGCAATGTACCAACTCAAGCCAGCAATAGTGAGCGCAATAGTGAGAGTAGCAATGGTGCGTAACAAGTACCTCCAACCCTGGAGTCTACGGTGACCCTTGGAGATATCCAAGTCCTGCAGCTCGACCATGGCCAGCGTTGAGCGCAGGAGTTGCTCGTGGCGGCGCCAGACAACCGGCCATGGCACATCCGGTTTGCGCAGACGGATAATGAGCAGTTGAAAGGGCCACAACAGCGACCACGAACTATGCGTAAAGTACATCATGCAATACGCCTTGTCCCAACCAAGTTCGCCCTGGATGAAGGCGGACAGCTCGGTCTGTATGGTAAACGAGACCAGGCTTAGCACAAGGAAGAACGAGGCATATATATACTTGGTCCGCGCGGACGAGCGCCGCACTGTCGAGCTGAGCGCCGGACTCCGGCTACGCATCATGGAACTCTGGCGACGGCCAGGGCCAGGCCGACCATAGCCACTTTCACCACGCGGGCTGGTGAGTGATGACGGCTGTATCCTATCGTGTCCTCCGCCGGTCGATGCGTGTTTGTGGAGCAGCGGAGCGGCCGCATGCTCGCGATTTGTGCTAGGCGACATGTTACTGCCGCTATGGTAGTATACCGACTTTGTGATTTTATTTTGAGTATTTTGGGTGTGTTGCTTATTTTTCCTGTCGGTCGGCCGATCGGTCGGTTGAATATGCAGGAACGAGAGTTCGCAGACTGCAAAGAAAAAAAGCGAAAGAAACGGACGATGAAGAATGCAAAAAGAGATGAAACGATGTCGAGATTAAGTTCGGATCGAGAAGACGAAGCGAAGGAAAAGAGGCGTTTCGGTTCCTGGAGACAAATAAAGACAAATTAAGACAAATGCTGAGAATGCAGATACAGATCACAGGACGCAGCTATCCTTGTCCAGGCGGTGGATTGTCCAAAAGCCGGTGGGCGCGTGGCACTGCGTTCTCGTGCTTAATCGGACTCAATCGTGCTTAAGAGAGCTTAACGGGCAGCAGTACAAATCGATATTGACGTCACTGTACTTGCGCAGTTGGATCGATCTAGGGGAGGGAATGGGATGTGATGGAACTCAGGTCCCAGCGAGCCATTGAGAAAAAGAGCGAATGAAACGGTAATGATGTTGACTTCGGGTTTATAATCTAGCGAGGCCTCTCTAAGAAGTCTATACGTACGTCAACGGTCAATAAAGAAAATAAGAGAGCAGACTTTTTGATGTTATGGGAAAGAATGAATCTCAAAAGCCGTCTCATCCATCTTTATCCACTATACTTACTATACTTGGATCTGGCTGGCCAATTGCACTTTAACCAAAGTCACTCAACTCCGGCTATTACGCCAAAGACAGGCCAAAGCTAAAGGAGGCAAGTCAAGCTTTCCCCAAAGCGTTCTCTGGCTGATTACAGGAGGTGGCAGCGCTAATAATATGCTATATAACTGTACATACATACATAACCTTGAAGCAGTTGGCTCTGGCTTTTTAGTTGCTGCAGCGGGACAGCGACCCACCCAGTCGGGACCCACTGGTTATGCGCTAACAGCTTGGACTATACTAATATGAGGCGTCCTGTTAGGGCCTAGCTCAGCTTAGATCACCCAAAATATCAAAAAGAAAACACAGACTTTTGGCCCGTCGCTGTCTCACATCCTTACTACCACAGGCGGTCAACTGCCCTGTGGTTGGCTTTCTACATAATTTCAAGGCTTTCTGCATGTTGCATTCTGCCGTGACAACTAAGACGGAAGTTTAAATTCTACTAACCACGTCGTCTTTGTTGACTGGTCGGGAAACTATGGATATATACTTTTGAATTAATGGTGTGCTATTCTTGATGAACCGATACGACAAACGATCACATTCACATGAGACCAATGACTAGGAGAATATGCTTGCTTACTGCCCAGCTGATGCCAACACAGCAGTTCAGTCCTTCATCTTGTTCATGTATACTTCATTCAAGCCAACGGTACGTGTGCTTACTGACCGAAAAGAGCCTTCTGGGTGTCATACTCATACTCAACCTTACGCAAGTACTGGTCGGCATTGGCCTTGGTCAACATCCATGCCTGCTCTGTCGCCTCGATCAAATCGTCTGGCAGAGGACCCTTCTCCAGGTGAGCAAGGTTCTCAATCAGATGTTCCTTGCTGGACACGCCAATGATGATGCCGTCGTTACCATCTAGCACCTTCAGAGCCGAATGGTGAACTGTCCAGCGCAGGGCAACCTCTATGACCGACAAGCCATGCTTGGCCGCGGCATCCTCCACCAGCTTGAGCGCCTCAAACGTGTCATTACGTATGTAGCGCTTGCGGTAAATGGGGCCGCTTATGCCCTGGTTGGAGAAACGGCCTTCCTCCGGAATCATGTCGACGGACTTGATCTTGCCCGAGAATAGACCGCCGGCAATGGGGTTGAAGATAACAATGTCGAGGCCATAGCGGCGTAGAGCCGGAAGAAGCTCTGCCTCCATAGAGCGCAGAATGATATTGTACGAGCCTTGGTACAGTGTTGGTCGCACCCAGTTGTTGTGCTTGCAAGTCATGACAATCTCAGCAACCTCAAAGGCAGTGAAGTTGCTAATACCAAAGGTCACAAACTTTCCGGCCTTGTGCAGCTTGTCGATAGCGGCAAGAGTCTCGGAAAAGGGAATAGCACGATCCTATAACGAATCAGTTAGTCAATCAAGTCTATAGTTTTTGTAGAAGAACCTAGTTCATAGTGTGATTGCTTACAGCAGCATGTAGATATAGGATCTATTTGGTTGATAAGTTAGCTCTATGTCACAACAATTTCACTTGTAGAAATATAACTTACATCAACGCATTCAGTTCCGAGCTCTGCTAAGCTAATATCCGCGGACGCAATCACATTTTCAGGGTTGTTAATACCAGATTTCCATGGATACTCGACCTTGGTTGCTAACTTCAGACCTCTCTCCTTCCATCCAGCTTGGCGAGTAACCCCCTCCTGCTTGCCGCCACAGTAGACTCTGGCAGTGTCAACTTCGTTGTAGCCATGCTCCTGGAAGATATCAAGGCAGGTCGTGTATTCCTCAAGGCTGGTCACACGGGCGGTGTTGGTACCTGCAGGGCCAAAGGTCATTAGACCCAGAATAATACGAGGCTTGACAGTCTTGGGAACAGTAGACATCTTGGCGTTTGGTAGAGCGTTTGTTTAATGGTTGTGGTAATAAGTGATAGTAGAGATACAAAATCCAAGTTGTGGATAAAGATTGATATTTGCTTATATTTAAGATGGGTTCATATCTCCAAAAACAATTCATTTACACGTATGGGAACCATCTTCTTATATAATATCGCGAGGTCTCGTGAGCCCCCCCTCTCTTATTGTCCAACTATCACTGTATATTAGTACCTTCCTTAATATCTCGTTATCTTTAACTCCTATATTACAAGGCGCTTCTGGCGCTGTGCTCCGTAAAAAAAAACTCCATCATGATTTACTCTACTTAACTTCGATCTCTTAAGTCCGGAACTATAGTATGATATGAACTTTATTATGAGCTTTATTATCTAAACTGCGCAGCTTAACTCCATCTTCCTTTAGGGTTATTGACAGAACCCTAAAACTGTATATATACTTCTACTCATCAGAGCGTTAGGAACGATGATTTGGACTAAGATTGACTATATAGTTGGCCAATGAACTACTCCATGGATAAGTGTTAAACCGGCCATTCATCATAAAATGGGTGATATGACCGTTAGTTGTACGACTCTCGTATACAAACCCTACGATATTTGATAATAAGATATTGAGGTATGCATTTACAGACAATATCGACACAATATACTTACTTATGTGAGAAACTGATATAGGCATATTTCTATATTAGATATAATGGTTACTACAATAGATTGAAAGTTAATATCTAAGCTATAATGGGCTGTCGCCTCCGCAATCGGCAAGTTTTTCTTGGGCAACGCCTTGTATTGTTTTACTAACACATGTTTTTGACAGCACATATCCACGACAACGCAACCCAAGGCGGAAAAAGTTCCTGATCACGATAACCTGTTGGCGACACAGCTGCTGTAATGCGTACACAAGATATGGCATGTAGATAACTAGCTAGCTGACTATTCGCTGGCCAGCTGGTTAGCTGGTGCCAACGCCTGGTAAGCAATAAGCAACATGGCTCACATCTCTCGAGTGTGAGGAAACACAGGCAAAAAGCTTGGCATCTTTTAGCCGCATGTGTGTGTTACGACATCATATCTTGGCCGTTGCGGATTGTTTTGCCCACAATGGAATGTATGTTTGTTTGCGTTTGGGAATGTGGATTCGTTTGGCGAGAGTGCTGGCTGTATATCTGTATATATAATACTTGCTCAGCCACTGTGATAAGAAAGAATATGGAGTTGATCTGTCAGCCTGCAGAACAGCTATTCAATAATTGTACTTGTACATACATGCACTCTTACTCTTACTGGTCTTGTTTTGAGTATACTGACATGTAAATTTTCCGGCGGACGTAGTCGGCTCTTACTAAACGCGCGCTCCTTCCTCCTTCAGAATTTCTGTTCTCTCTCCCCCCCCTCCCCGCTATACGCAACAGCGAAAAAGAGGAGCTGAGTAAAAGAGCAATTGCCCCGTCACTTTTCAAATCGATCAGTTTCAATTTCGAGCCTGTTCCTTCCATTCTAGGCCAGAGCTTTGAACGAGCTGGTTTCATTTTTCGGGTTCTCCTCTAAACAAACGATTCAGCCATTGTATCTGCTGAACTCAATTACTGTAGGCTTTTTTTTTTCTCTTGGAGGATCTTGAGCAGTTTTGACCTATATAATATCCCAAGCTTTCGATAACTGGCATTACATCGTCGGGATTTTTTTTGGAGGATAAACCCTAGTCAAATCATCGCCGATATTACGCTGCCATCGTCTTTGTTAGCTTTGTTAGCCGTGCTAGCACTTGCGTCATCAGGGCCGTTTCTCTATCGGTAGTGGCTTAAGCGAAGCACAGCAGAGCCTCTTTGTCTTCTGTTGCCTCTGCCTCTATCTATTCTTCTCTTTTCTTCAGTCTAACTATCGTTTTGTCCTTTGTTGACCCCGAGCTTCGGTCTACGCTCATTATCGCAACCATGGACTTCAACAGCTCGTCACCATACCCTGAGGGCGTCATCTCGTTCTTGGACACCGATCTGTACAAGTTGACGATGCAATGTGCAGTCCTAAAATACTTCAAAGATGTGTCTGTTACCTACTCATTCACTAACCGGACGCCTGAAAAGAAGCTTTCCAGAGAAGCCTACAAGTGGCTCGATGAGCAAATCAGAAGTAAGTTGGTAGGGTAGTATGGCTCATGGCTATAATTCATATAGCACCCTAGCTCTAATCCTGCGTATCTAGGACACCCGCATTAACAACATCTACAGAACTCGGTAATATCAGCTTGACAAATGAAGAGTACGCCTTCCTCAAAAGCCATTGCGACTACCTAACGCCCGAGTACCTCGAATTCCTCAAGGAATTCCGTCTGCGGCCACGTGACCAGGTCAAAGTGACCTTTGTGCCGGTAGTTGAAGATGACGGCTCCGACGCCGTGATCGGTGATGCTCAGATCGCCATCAAGGGCACGTGGTGCGATACTATCCTCTACGAGATCCCAGTCTTAGCCTTGACCTCTGAGGCTTTCTTCCGGTTCATGGACACAGACTGGGACTACGAAGACCAGGAGCAAAAGGCATTTGACAAGGGCATCCGCCTTCTAGAAGCCGGTTGCACCACCTCCGAGTTCGGCACCCGCCGCCGCCGTGACTACCACACACAAGCTCTTGTGTTCCGTGGTTTAGTCAAGGCCAGCAAAGAGGCTGAAGCTAAGGGTTTCCCTGGCAAGCTAACGGGCACTAGTAATGTCCACCTGGCTATGCGCTTCAATATCCCACCCGTCGGCACTGTCGCCCATGAATGGTTCATGGGCATTGCCGCTATCCATGGCGACTATGCCACGTCAACCGAGATGGCTCTACGTCATTGGGTCGGCGCGTTTGGTGGTAAGCTCGGTATTGCGTTGACAGATACCTTTGGCACGCCAGAGTTCCTGCGGTCGTTTAGCCTACCGATTAAAGACATCGACGGCTCGGACCATGAGAAGTTCCGCGGTGAAGATGGAAAGGTACAGACATATGCGCAAGTTTTCGCTGGCGTACGGCAAGACTCGGGTGACCCAACGACATATGTCCGTGTCCTAGCCGAGTACTTCAAGGCTACACAGATTACCGATAAGAAGGTGATTGTCTTCTCCGACTCTTTGAACATCGAGCGTTGCATTGAGTACAAGAAGATTGCCGAAGATCACGGCTTCATTCCTACATTTGGTGTCGGCACATATTTGACCAACGATTTTGTGCACAAGACCACCGGTACCAAGTCTACGCCCATGAACATTGTCATCAAACTCAGCTCCGCAGGTGGTAGACACGCTGTGAAGATTAGGTATGCACAGATTTCATGTCTCAGGTGTATTCTAATATAACTAACAATTTTCTCTATAGTGACAACTCGGGTAAAAACACAGGCGACCAAGACACAGTCCGCAAAGTCAAGGAGGAACTTGGCTATGTTGAGCGTGATTGGAAAGACGGCGATGAATCGTCCCGCTGGGGCAAGGAGGGGGCTAAGATCTAAAGAAAACGATATCGGGCCCAAGATCCAGACTTCAAACCACGCACCTGATGCTGGTGCCTTGTTCGTGATCCTCACGTAGCGGTTTAGCCTTTGATTTTATGTTCTTTCTTCGCGTAACTTCCGCTACGCTTTCTGATTTTTTGATTACTCTATTTTTTTGATGCTCTTGATGATTCAAATGACTTCTTTAAACGTGGTATCACGATATTATGCGTTTTAGTTCTATGCTATCAACCTCAAGTGATATGAACACATCGTAAGATTGTGAGTCTTATGGCGTAACTGTAATAAACTTGAACTGATAACGATAAAGCGAAGAGCCCCGCAATTATCTAATGTAGTAGTCAACCCAGAATCCACACACCCTAATATTAGCCTTTCCAACTCACGCAAACGCTGATACATATCGTCACAACCTTCCATCATGGCCCCGGCAAAGTTTGCACAGGCGCTTCCACAATCGACGCGCTCAGAAGTACTAGAATGGACGTTTCCTAAGCCGTTCAATCAGTTTGTGCTGACGGGCCGGTCCCGCGCCGGCTGGCACACATCGTTCATCATCCCGCAACTAGACATTGTGCTTGACGTGGGCTATGTAGTCAACAAGGTGCGGCCCAACCAGATCTTCATCACTCATGGCCACACCGATCACTCGGGACGTGTCCCCGTGTTTATCAGCCGCACGCGGTGTCCCGACATATACTGCCCGGCAGAGCTTAAGGCTGCTGTCGATGCATATGCCATGTATAGCCGCGTGATGAACGAGGGCGGTAATGTCGGTCCGTGTAAACCGGAGGGCGCCGTGGAGCAAGACGGAGGCGACGACGACGCGGCAGAGGAGGACGAGGATGATGGGCGTGGTCCACCGGGACCAAAGTGGCTCGATACGCACATGTCGTTTGGGTTAAAGGCAGGCGACGTAGTCCCTCTACGCAAGATCAAATCCAATATCACTGCCACTGCGTTCAACTGTGACCACACGGTGCCGTGCATTGGCTATGTTTTCTCGCAGGTAAACCAGAAGTTGAAGCCGGAATACGTTGGACTCAAAGGTCCCGAACTCAAGGCATTACGTCAGTCCGGCGCCGATATCACTGCTCCCGTCAGCGCTGATATTTTTGCCTTTTGCGGCGATACGACTACTAAACCTCTGGAAGTAGAGCCGGAATGGCTCGCGAACGGAATCCCCGTTGTCATTATCGAGTGCAGTTTCCTCCGGCCTGAACATATTGCGCAGGCCCGCAAGACAAAGCACGTGTATTGGGGCGATCTAGAGCCCATCATCCGAAAATGGCCCAAGACGACATTTGTTCTTATGCACTTTAGTCTAAGATACTCGGACAAGGATATTAGAGACTTTTTCTACGAGATGGAAAATCCCCCGCCAAACATGGTTATATGGTCGGACGGATGCCGGGACGACGATGCCAAGAACTAGATGGATGAAATCAGCAGCCAAAAAATAGCCAAGTATATAGTCAAGAAATCTGAATTCTATGTGCACGTGACCTGACACGTGATGAACTGCTGTATTCCTAAAGTAGACAAATTGGGTATCCACCTAAGCGTTGCGACAGCCAATGAGAGACGGCATGGCTTTTTTTCCTCTTGGGTAGCTGCGCGCTCTTAGCTTGTGCTCGACGCGTCGCATCACGCGTCCCTTCCCAAACCTTCCAGAGCGCATTAAATCTCACGATCAAATCCAATCCTTTAACTTTTCGCGTAAATGACAACGCGAGTCTTCTCAATTCTCAGCTAGTTATAGCGCATCCAAGCCTAGGAAAAAAAGCGACATTCAACTAAGACAAGAAGACAGGCTGGTTAGTCCTATCTATGCCGCCCTGCCTTAGATCACAATAAGCAAGCAGTTTGTGTTGCTCTAGTAGAAGAACAATCAAATCGGCCAAGCTTGCAATAGCCCGTTTCGATTCTGGCTGCCGCCAAACTCTTCTTTACTTGTCAACAAATCGCAAGCCGCCCACGATAACTTAACGAACGTCTCTAGAGCCGGCAAATTCCCTTCTCCCTTTTTTGTGTTGTCCGTCGCCAATTGAATTGTGACGCCGCTTCACAATTAATTGCCATGACGAGCTGCACCGATGGCATCTATAGTGCCACGTACAGCGGTGTAAGATTTACCTGCTCTCCATTCAAACCCTAGACGGCCACTCTGTTCATATATCTATGTGTATATGTAGAGATTACTGTCAACTTGACTAACACAACATGCCTCCCCGGCTTCATAGATTCCCGTCTTCGAGTTTCTCTATGGCCCCGAACTCAAGGAGAGTGTGATGAGGAGACGGCAAGATAATTGGATCAATGCTACTCACATCTTGAAGGCCGCTGGCTTTGATAAGGTAAGCGAGCAATCAAGCTCTCACAGTTCGTACCAATAGCTAACCGGAGCTTCAACCGCACAAAGCCGTCCCGCACACGAATCCTCGAAAGGGAAGTCCAGAAGGACACACACGAAAAGATCCAGGGTGGCTATGGCAAATACCAAGGAACCTGGATCCCACTAGAGAATGGAAAGACTCTGGCTGTACGAAACAACACCTACGAAAAGCTTGCGCCAATCTTCGACTATGTTCCGGGCGATGAGCCGCCGCCGCCCGCTCCAAGGCACACCAGCAAGCCGAAGCAACCAAAACGGCCAGCGGTGCCCAAGTGGAGTGAGTATCTGTCCCTATCTACCTTTGGCTTCCGTGTCGCCATGAGCCATTGAGTGTATCTAACCGAGTTACAGAGCCCACAGCAACTGCTCCTGCTCCTGCCCCGCCACCCGCCGTCATCCCACCGCCGCTTATTGCACCCTCCGAAGTCATCCCAGAAGCCATGGACATCGTGCGTGAGGAAGAAGTACCCGACAATATCACCATGGTGTCAACGCCGTACATGGCTGCCGAAGACGACCGCATTGAGATCTCACAGCCCAGTACCGGCCACCGCAAGCGCAAGCGGGACGAGGCCGCCGAAGACATCATTCGTCAACAACACGCAGTGTATGGTGACGAGCTCCTTGACTACTTCCTACTGTCTCGTGACGAGAAGACCGACAAAATAGCTCGCCGACCCGACCCGCCCCGCGACTTCCATGCCGACCATACCATAGATACAGACCAGAATACGGCATTACACTGGGCCTGCGCAATGGGTGATATTGAGGTTATCAAAGAGCTTAAGCGGTTCGGTGCTTCATTAGATGCCAAGAACTCACGAGGCGAGACGCCGTTCATGCGGTCCGTCACATTCACAAACTGCTATGAACGAGACACATTTCCAGCAGTCATGAAGGAGCTCTGGGATACGGTGAATCTACGGGATGTCACAGGTGCCACGGTCATCCACCACGCCGCCACGCTACGAAACGATAGAGTGACTGGACAATCGTGTTCAAGGTACTATCTAGACCATATCTTGAACAAGCTCCAGGAAACCCACGATCCGACCTTTGTCCAGCGCATCATTGACGCACAGGATAAGGAGGGCAACACTGCAATCCACCTAGCAGCGAAACGTAATGCACGAAAATGCATCCGCTCGTTGATAGGCCGTAATGCCGGCATGGACATTCCCAACAACGAGGGCATTACCGGCGAGGAGATGATTATGGAACTCAACTCCCGGACAAAGGACAAAGAACGTGTGCCTCAACGGTCGTCCTCACCTTTTGGCCCCGAGTCACAAAATACATGTCAGCCAGTGGACAAGTCGGGCAAGAAGCTCGGTGCCACCTACCAGTCCAACGCAGCCAAGACGGTACACATGAGCATCACGCCGCTGATCTTTGAGAAGCTTCAGAGTATGGCGCACAACTTCGAAGACGAGTGGGCTGAGAAGGACCAGGCCGAGAAAGAGGCACGGCAGATTCTCGCCAATACACAGACGGAAACCAACATGGTCAACCAGGAGATACACACCCTCGAAGCCCAACTAGAGCCAGAAGATGTTGCTAGCAAGGTCCTTGGTGATGCCACTCGTGCACGTTACGAACTGCTAGAGCTAGTGCGTCTACGGAACGGCACACAGGTACAAGCAACAGTCGACGCTGAGCTGACACGTATGAATGGCGACATCGTAGAGGAAGACTCGCTCGAAAGCAAGCTTGAGCTCGCTAAGCGACTAGCCCAGGCTATCAAGGACGAGGCTTTAGCAGAGGCTGACTATGTCGATGCCCTGAGCATGGTGGGCACTGGCGAGAAAATTGAAAAGTACCGGCGCTTATTACGCAACTGCCTGGACCCCCAGGATGCCGGTGTATTGGATGAGAATATCGACGACTTGATCGAGATGATGGAAGAAGACGAGCAAGTTCTCGGTGGTCTACCAGTACAAGATGAAGGTGAGCGTATGGACATAAGTCGCCTATGAAGCCAAAGGGGGTTTGTTTACCTTGGTCTAGTCTTTTCTTTACTGTTATGTTTATACGCGTCTGCTTTTTGCTATGTTACTGGTTTTTTTATTGTTTATGCTCTCCAAAGGACGAGAAACATGACAACGATTTGACGACGATGATACTGATCTGATCTGATAGGAATGGAATCATGGGATGAACAAAAGACAATAAGTCTGTCAATTCATATACCATATACCATTCAATACCTACAAATCTACATGAAAGATACTACTTTTATCTGACTACTCCATATCTGACTATCACATGTCTTCTATTGACGGATTGCTCTGTTACTAACTTAAGGCTCATACTTGATCATATACACGACTTTCATTAGAACCTGATTTACAGTTATTTTTTCTATATTCACTAAGCTACCTTTCTCGTTACTTTTTTTTTTCCCATGTTTTCTCCATATACCTTTCCGAAAAAGCCATAACTTACGAGGAATGCCAATCAAAGGCGAATTCTAACACCTCAAATTGGGATCTAGAGTCTAAAGCGCAGAAAATACAAGAAAAGAGAGCTGCGTGAAAAGGGGATATACCTTGCACGAGTCAAATGGCGTGTATCGTAGGAGAGAGGTAGTCTATTGTTGATTCAACAACATACTTGAGGCTGGATATAGTGAGATA
>RHDR01000782.1:0-12920 GCA_009806295.1 Davidsoniella neocaledoniae
AATTTTGATGTGGTGACTTGATTTGTCAAACCACCACCTCATTTTTCTTCTGAGCTGACTCAGTGTCTGGGAATAGCCAGCTTCAATCATGAGAGTAGGCCATCTTTGGGTATGAGGGCCTTGTAGCGGACCACCGCTTGAATCACCCTCTCCACTATCGCCAGAACCATCTTCTGCAGAAAATGTTTTAGCAGCCCATGGCGTCCAACTATTATGCAAGCCTAACAATGGCATTCTGATGATGATTTGAGAATAGAGACTTGCATGGCATGCCTCATGTACACCAGTTGGAATTGATATGAATATTGTTTTCGTCTTTGCACGGTAATGAAACCGCCAATGTCTACCACAAGTATCCCTAGCCTTCTCAATTGCACTAAATTGATCAGGCAAAACATCTAAAAGAAAGTAGGATTAGTTAAGAAAGTTTCAAACAGAGTTAAACAAGGCATCTCACCTTCAACAATTAGAGAATCCCCAGTAATGCTGCCAAGTTCATTGAATAAGTCGCGGGTGGATCGGAATTTGACGGTCGGGTCTGTGTTGATCTTCGGCATGGACAAATTCGAAGTTTTCGGCGATATGGACGTAGCAGGAGTTAATAGCGATGAAATTCTATGGCATTGGGTATAATAGTATTTGGTAGTATTTGTAGAAGTGTAGGAAGAAAGTTGAAAGGCGCTAGCAATGTTTACTTTGTGGTCTCTAGAGATATCAATTTATTATGTCATCATTGCAGAGGAGTTCAACATCAACGAATAAACAAACTAATAGATAAATAAACAAATAAAATAGAGCTAAGTAGATACTTAAGGTAATTGCGTTGCCTGTTCAATTATTTGTTGCGTACAGATATTCAAGACCTCATTTCAGGATCTTCATGTATTTGAAGTTGAGAATACAGCAGCCTGATATATCATAGTATCTAATTAGCTCGTTATGTCCTTGAATTATACATAATAGAAGGCTTTTGCCTATCATATATGAATTCTCTTCACTATGAACTAAACCTAGCTGGGATTTACCTTACTTGGACGACAGTCATAGATATTAAAAAAAAAACCTGGCTCATTTGATGTGGTGATCGATGAACGAAGCCAACACACTATTCAGATAGTTACCAGCAGAATCATCACGTATTGAAAGTAAATCATGTGTCCAAGCACAACTTGCTGACACCCAACCCTCGTGAAGAGTATTATTGCTTGTTTCGATTAGGATGGATACGATCGCTAGATTTCGGTCGCCCACAAGATCTATTGTATTGGTAAGGGTGGTGACTAGTCAAATGCCCCAACTGCTGTTAATATCACTATGAGATAGAATAGTTTCCCATCCTACTATTACTCGAGTCTAATAGGCTAGGTTCTGGGCTTTTACTCGTGCAACGCCTCGCAATATTATATTGATAGAATATTATGGGGCGTTGCACGAGTACTTTCATAATTCTTATGATGTGGCCATTAGCAGATATCGTGTACTACAGTGAATTGTCATCATGCTTTAATCTAATTTCTACAGCGTTGAATAATAGTTACTATATTACTATAGGTGTTAAGGCTTCGTTTGCAAATACCGATGCTTTAGATATATCAAAATTGCTCTCTTATATTAGTAATTCCATGTGGCATAAACAAGCTGTGAACGCTAATAACATTTCTGTTGCCAAATTAGAATTTGAGCTTTATAAATCTCATGCTTTCAATATAAATATTCAGTGATAGATATCTAAAAAAGTGCCAGGGACATCTATTCTTTCTCAGTGAGATCCTAGTCGAAATATTCTAGCCCATTCTATGTTCTCTTCTTCAGACCTTTTTGTGCAGCCTTCAAACTTACTGGTGAAGGTTATCTACATACATAGCAAATATCTTTCCCATATGGGATGTATCTCGGTCCAAGTAAGGAATAAGAGTCGACAGGTTTGTACCTTTCTGTCGAGTTTGAGGCTATTCAGATATGTGCTAACGGTAGCCCACTAATAGTTGATTTTTCGGCTCGTGTAGTTCGTTGATGAGCTTTGACTCATTCTGTTAGACTTTCACAAATTATCATAATACAGCTGTTAGAAACGTTATTGTATTCATGCCTTGACTTGTTGCTATCAATTGGCGATGTACTAGAAGGTTGTAATCGGACCCATTGGTCACAATGGCAGCCACAAACCCTTGTGGCGCCAACTTTCCAAGACCCTGTTAAAAAGTGGACCTACCTTGGTAGATTGTTAGAGCCAGCTTATTTGCTAGGCAATTTGCTAAGGGGTTTGTTTTTTTTGGTTGTCAATGGAGCTTGCTTGTGAAGCTCCCCTCCAAGCTTACCAAACGCACAAGCCAACCTAGCACCAAGCTCTTAACCCGACCCAAACTTTTGCCCATCAGATCAGAGCAAGCAGACTGCAGAGATAGCTGGGCTTATCATTCATCGAGAGACAGATCTCTCTGCCGGCCGACGCGCTCTACGCCCATATTAGATTCACAGACAGACTAGTAGGCCTGGAACTGGGCCGACCTGTCATCAATTGCTGTTTCACAGGCTTTAGTCTGCTACAGCTTGACTGGAAGCTCGCCGAATCTTCTTCGTGACTTAGGGGGAGGGGGTCTGTTTTCTGGTTCGTGGCTCACTCTATCTACTCACCTTATATAAGCTATCCTGGGTCGGCAATGCTGGCCGCGTGCAGCCTTGTCCCGGAACTCAATTGAAACGGAGTTGTCAAGTTGTGCTGCTTTGTCCCATCTGCTCGGCTGACCCCTTAAGCCGTCCGATATACCAACAAACACCCCACCGACGCAGCAAGACGAGAGATACACCGAAGCCAAATTCGAAGGCTAGACCAAAGCCAAACACATATAAACGCATCCCACATCAGCATTGCCTATGGAGCTACAATCTGGCCAGGTTGTCCGTCTTGTCGACGGCCGCATCGCCGCGGTGCGCTTTGTCGGCGAAACTACCTTTGCTGCTGGTGTCTGGGTTGGTGTTGAACTAGAAGATGCTAGTGGTAAGAACGACGGCAGTGTTCAGGGCGAGCGATATTTCGACTGTGCTATGGGTAAGGGCATGTTCTTACGCCCGACTGCCTTGACTATTATCAGACAGGCACCGCCGCCACCAGCCGCTAAACCAGCCGCTGCCGCTCCCGGTCGTCGTACCTCTTCAAGGCCTAATAGTCTTCTTGGAAATACTGGCCGGCCTGGAAGCGTCAGCGAGGGTCCATCGTCTAGTAAGCGCGTTAGTTTGGGTGCGCCTAGTCCGAGCCCTGGCCCTAAGACATCCAGGCCGCCATCAAGACCATCCAGCATTGTTCCGGGTCCCAGAGCCCGTGATGGTGTCCAGGCAAGTTGCATGCCTATCTCGATACCAAAATGGTTGAACCTTACTAACAGTTGTTTTGAATGTATATATATGTATATAGTCACCTACAAAATCACCAACAAAACAGTTGACTGGCAGTGGTACCACATCTCGTACCACAACGCCCGCCCATGGCCGGTCTGCATCCGGACCTCCTTCTAAGCGCCCGCCAGGCTCTCGCACATCAATGGGCCCGCCACCAACACCCGCTACTAAGACGCGACAACCCTCGGTCTCGTCAACCGGCTCTCGAACAGGGGCACCTTCACGAACTTCCAGTGCTACACGACTCTCCATCTCGGGCTCATCTAAGTCATTAGCCCCTAAGACAGGCGACGGCATAAAACGGCGGTCTGTGGAGCTGCACAATAACGGATCTCGTAGTGATTCTAGACAATCATCTCCATTTAAGACTGGCCAAGATGATATCTTGTCACCGCAACCACAGAGTCCCGTGTTGGCGCGCACCAATGCCCTTGAAAAGCTGACAGCGGCATCTACAGATGGATCTCAGGGCGCACTTTCTCCTAAATCTACAGCAAGTGGCAGACTAGGTAGTGGCCGCGCAACAAGTGGTGCCGCCGCAGCTGCAGCTCGGGAGATTGATGATCTGAAGGCTAAGATCCGTGTGCTTGAACGTAAGCGAACTGAAGACCGTGAGAAACTCAAGGGTCTTGAGATGGTTCAGCAGGAACGCGACAAGTTCGAAGGCATCATTCAGAAGCTTCAAGCCAAGTACCAGCCACAGCAGGCTGAGTTGACCGAGCTGCGCAAAGCGCTCAAGGAAGCAGAGGTTCGATTCGAGAGCATCGAGGCTCTACAAGAAGATCGAGACTTGGCCCTCGAGAGCGCCACTCTTGATCGTGAGATGGCAGAGGAACAGTATGAGAACTGTAAGGCAGAGCTTATCGAAGTCAAGATGCGCCTCGAAGAAATTGAACTCGAAATCGACATCCTGCGTGAGGAGAATAGCGAACTAAGCAAAGATATCTCGACCGAAGACCGTACTAGCGCAGGCTGGGTTCAGTTAGAGAAGAATAACGAGCGGCTCCGTGAAGCTCTCATCCGCCTTCGTGATCTGACACAACAGAATGAGGATGATCTCCGGGCCCAAGTTGAAGCATTAGAGGAGGAGCTCAAGGACTACAACCTAATCAAGGAGCAGCATATCATGGGCAAGGAAAAGCTTGAGAAGGCAGACAATGCCATTGAGGATCTCCGCCAGCAGCTTGATAATGCACTCGGTGCCGAAGACATGATTGAGGAACTTAGTGAACGGAACATGGTTCAAGCCGAAGAAATCAATGAGCTCAAAGCTGTCATTGAAGACCTGGAAAGTCTTAAAGAGATTAACGACGAGCTTGAACTTAACCATGTGCACAACGAGCGCGAGATGCAAGAAGACCTGGACTTCAAGGACGCTGTCATTGCTGAGCAGGGCCGTCGGGCTAATCAGCGCGAGGAAACCATAACCGATATGGAATACACACTGTCCAAATTCCGGTCATTGGTGACGACGCTGCAGAACGACCTCGAGGACATGCGGGCATCACATGCCGTCACGGAGACAGAATCCGAAGAGCTAAGCAACAAGTCACGGGCTATGATGGATCTCAACATGAAGCTCCAGCTCTCGGCAGCAAAGACACAGGCCAAGACAATCGACTTGGAGCTGCGGCGCCTAGATGCCCAAGAAGCATCGGACCACCTGGAGATTGTCAAGATGTTCCTACCAGAGAGCTTCCGCGAGGACGAAAACTCTGTGTTGTCACTGCTGCGCTTCCGCCGCGTTGCGTTCAAGGCCACGTTGCTACAGGGCTTCATCAAAGAGCGTATCACTGCTGGTAGTGGTGGCAATGGCACCGGGTCTGGCGCCGAGGCTACTGGTGCCATAGCGTCATCGAGCCATGAGGACGACCTGATCGCCGGCTGCGATGTCGTCGACAAGCTCTCGTGGGTTGCTGCCATGTGTGAGCGGTTCGCGCGCTCCATGACACACTGCACAATCGAAGACTTCAGTCGTTTTGGCGGCGCTGTGCAAGAGCTTGAGCCAGTGGAACGGGCTCTTAACCAATGGATTGACGGTCTGCGCCGAGACGAGCTCAAAGAAAAGCACTGTGCCACTGAGCTGCAGCGGACTATTGCGTTGCTTTTACACCTTGCCGAGGTCAACCTGCCCGCACAGGATGATCTGCCGCTGCCAGCATATGCCGACAAGGTCCACATGCAGACAGCCACAGTTGTCAGCCAGCTCGACTCAGCGGCTACGGCTCTTCAGACGGTCAAGAACATGGTACAGCAGATTGTGCCGGCTACAACGACGACCGAGGTCACCCTATCGACACCAGTCGAGCCCTCTGAGGACGATGGCTCTAAGACGCCCACGCTACCAGCGGTGACTACGGCAACTGTGCAAGAAGACGACGGTATGGCGCAGCACTTTGCGCGCCGCATCGACGCAGCCATCAGCCAAACTCGCAGCGCCAAGGTTGTTGCTGGTAAGGCTGTGCGGGCTTTGGAAGAGCTGCGATCGCGCTCGCTGACGCTGCCGCTGGATACCCATGAGATGTTCGAACAGTGCGAAACTGCTACGGCTGAACTTGGCCGTCTGGCCCGCCAAACCGGCGATGAGGTTCATGCGGCATTAGCGCAAGATGGCGACCGTACCACGCCGTTCACTTATGATGATGTCACTCAGGCCATTTCCAAGGCCGCGTTAGCAGTGTCGTCAGCAGCCGAGTCAGACTTGTTCTCAACGTATCTCTCCAAACTCCGCACCCTCTCATCTCAGATAAGTGATCTATCTAATCTGTGCTCAGACTTGACGCAGGCATTGGAGTTCGAGATGGCGCCTGAGCCCTGGAAGCTGCGGGCACAGGAGCTTAAGGCCCGCAAGGTGGTGCCGGTCGATGCGGAAGAATCGCTACGCCGCACCAAGGAAGAGTACAACGAAGCTCGCAGAACCGTAGCGCAGCGCGAGGAGGCACTAAGTACTGCTGTGCTCAAGATCGAGACGCTGGAGGCCCGTATGAAGGACGCCCAGGCCAAGGTCCAAGCCATGGCCGAGCTAGAGGACTTGATAGAGGACGAGCGACTGGTCAATGTCAGTCTCAAGGAAGACATCGACAAGCAGGACCGTGAGCTCAAGTCTCTCGAGGCTGAGCGCGACAAATGGAAGAAGATCGCCGGTGACTCTCGCGCCGTTTTGGACGGAGCCGACACAGCGGGCGCACAGGCCGGCAAAGAGCGGGCAGTTGCTACCGCACGCGAGATGGATGCCCTCAAGACAGACATCGACTGCTTGCAATCTGCGGTGCGCCACTTGCGTGACGAGAACCGGCGGGCGCGCGGATCCGACCAAGCCTCTCTCAGCTGGCTTTCGGAGCCTCTACGGCCCACTGGAAGCAGCGTAGCCAAAGCCAACACCGCCGCATCAGTGGTTACAGCCGAAGGTCGTGATGTGCTCGGCGAGCTGATTCGTCTAGCATCATCGGCGACTGTCTACGACCTCAAGGCGTTACCACAGGACCGTCTAGCCTGGAAACCTGCTAAGCTGACACCTCAGTTCCACGCAGCGCGCCAAGCCGAAGACTTCGCCGCTTGGAGTAGCTGGCAGCAGGCCGTGGTACGCAAGGCGGGGGCTGTGGCAGCAACTGCAATCAAGGATGCTAGTGCCCATGGCGCGAAGCGTTTAATGCGGCCTTTGGCGGCCCTGCAAATCAGACTGCCCGGTACTAATGGCAAGACGATTCTGCCGACTGGAACAGCGGCAGGCACAGAGATTCAGATTGTTGGTTCGGCTGAGTGGGAGAGTTTACAGGGTCGTGTCGTCGACTAAATCAGAGACGACGGCGTATGTGGTAGCTACAGCTAATATTATATAACAACCATGTAGATAATCGGGAGGGGGGGGGGGACGGGCGACTCATATATTAGTGGCGAAGTTAGGGTTAGTGAGATAGGTGATGCTTAGATATCCCCAAGCAAGCGTGTTTTGAAATTTTAAACAAGATTCTTTCTCAGTTGGAAACATGTGTGTCAAGATTAAACACCATGTAGGTGTTGCTGATATATGCTGATTTGGTTGTGATGTGAAGATCAAGGTTCATTTTTCACAACGTAAATGATATACAAATGTATGTATGCTATGTGCGTCTGCTTGTGAAAATCCGTCTTTGTTTCTCTTTCCGCACCTTGCCCGTTTGTCTATAGCTTCTCCCTCTCTCACTCTTTCTTTCTCTCTATCCATGCCCTTTCATGATATTATCCACAACACCACCACTCGTTGAGATTAGGCTTTGCCTTTGCCCTTCTTATCCTTCTTCTTCTTTCCCGTCGTCTCTGCCGCTGCGGACGGTGAGCCAGCATTAGCAGCCGAGTTCATGAGGGCAGCCATAGGATCTGCGCCATTCTGCATTTCCTTCATCATATCGTTGAACAAATTCTCCGAGACGCCACCTCCCGTGAGAGCGGGGCTAACGAGGGGCAAGAACTCGTTAACTTTCCAACCACGCGGCTTTGCCGGTCTGGGCCACTTTTCATCCTTCTTCGGCATCGGCAACGGTAAACCCGGTATAACCACGCGAAGTTCCGGGCAATTATCAGAGGTTGGATACTCGCGCAAAAACGAAGCTACTAGCGAGTATAGGTGATGTTTGTTTTCAATCTTAACGGCTCCGGCGGGATATTTGACGCGCACACGACCCGGGTTCGCCCAGTCTCGTGGATGCGTCTTGCTCGGCTCTAGCAATGGGTGTAGTTTCAACGCACTACAGGCTTCCGCAATCGTGCGGGCCAGCGGGTTAGCCACGGCATGTGCTTTGGCCACACGTCGTCCTTCCGCCCGCGTACGGCTCGCGTCGAAATAGATGGGGTATAGTATGTGAGCATCGGTAAAAGTGTTCGTGGCGGGGAAATTGGCTGGTCGGTAGCCTTGGCCAACCGGCTGCCGTAGTTGGTCTTCGTAGTGCGCTAGATCTTCGGGTGAGAGCGACTTCGATGATACGATTTGCATCGCATCTGGTTCAGAGCCCTTGTTCTTCGGCACTGGGTCCACCCGTCGCATGATGTCTTTGTCATCGAAGTCGGAGATGTCGCCCTCGCTTGGGTCGGAGTCGCTGTCGAAGACTTCCTCAACTCGAGCTTGGGACATGATGTCTGATGAGCGGTTGCCTTTCGGATTATGGTGTTTCGACTAGGTTATAGGGACTTTGTTATTGAGTAGCACAAAGGCACAAGCAAGTAGAAGAAAATCTAGACTTTAGTCTAAGACAAAGTTGTTATGATCAGATATCGCTGTTTATTCTGTCATAAGACTAGATGGATGAATTGATGATACATAGATTGCGGTATCATTTCCCCAAAACAAAAAATGTGGGGCTCTTGCAACGTGGGGCAGATTAGCCACCTATACCATCTATATTAGGGTTAGACAGACCCTGAAGTATAGATTATCACACAAAGCTTTATATCGTAACAACTTAGCAATTAGTTAATTTAGTGTGCTAAAAGGCAGAATTTTATCTCATAAATAGCTCCTTAATTACTCATAATTTGAAATACAATCTGATACGGAGTAGTGAATAGACAAAAAGCGAACGAATAAAACAATAGAAACAAAAACACGCAGACATCTATCTGGTAGACATCCCATTTCTTCCACAGTTTCACTCTCTGATAAGAACTGAAAATCACCATCAACACGCCAGCTCCATGTGTAGTATCTAGACTCTTGATTACATGTGTCTTGACATTTACAGTGTGTGACGTTTAGTAGAAGAGTCTGGTACTATTGATATTCTTGGGCTTACGCTTGGTATCAGGAGGGTGCTGGTCGTCATCAAATTTGCAGGACGGGTTGAGGCAGACACCGTCTCTCGTTGTAGGGCACTACGAAGTCGTTAGTTAGTTGAAATGTATAGTAATTTATTGTAACATATAGTAACTTACATGATGACCGTAGATACAATCCGAGTCAAGGCAATCCTGCCCACTATTGCACGGATTGGTGCGGGCTAGGTATTTGAGTGCCATAAGTTCGTCCTTCGTCAACTTGGAGTTATGGTTGAACTCGCATTGGCTCGAAGTGTAGGGGCAGGACTGGCAAATATAGAAGGCATTGCATAACTTTTCGGTTTTTCTTCGACTACTGATAGCTTTTACCTGAGGTTGGTTGTAGACAACCGCTTCGTCTAGTCCACGACAACCAGGATTCCACGTAGCACCACCTGTGCTCTTTCTAGATTTAGCAGGTATGGCAACTCTCAGAACAGGTGGCGGTGGAGCGCTATGAGACATTGGCGAAGTAGATGTAGATGTGCTCGAGAAGATACTACTGGGAGATTCACTACCCAAGCTTCTTGGAGAAGACAATGGGGAAGGAGTATAGTGGAATATGCCGTTACGGTTTGATATGATGCGAACATTGGTATTCTCGATCTTAGTGTCCACCTTGAGGCCTTCAATGACGCTAATACGAGTGGAATGTCCGTTCTCAATCTTAGTCTTGATATATGGGGCATAGCTAGAATCACTAGAAACACCGAGTATGAGATGGCGGCAGTTCGTATCATTCAAACTCCACGATGCAGTATCTGAAATATGTGTTTAGTTAGCGATGTTAAGTTGACCTTATGCGAAAATGGAGGAGATAGAATCCATATATATAGAAAGAGAGAGATTGACTGGGATGTAGGGCATCTTACGTTGAAGTTTCTTTACAATATCTAGCCTGCTTGTGCTGGCATCAATCAATTCAACCATCGGGTATACTTGATTGAAACCATAGGAAAATTGATAGATATTTTTCTCCCAGACAAATCCGTGATTCTTATAGAAAGTTATAAGGTTTTGCAGGTCAACAAAGTATTTGATATGAATACTGCTCTCGTCTTTAAAGGTACCGAACTGCTCCTGTATGACCTTGAAAATTTCAGTAGCGGCATCCCTACCTCCTTGTATGCCTTTGTTGATATAGCTATCTTTGAACTATATGAATTAAAAAGTTAAAGACTTCAATGGCGTGTACGATAGAGGGGTTAGTTTACTTACTATAGTGCTATTTCCATCGAGCAAAGCTACAACATATGGGCTCATGGATTTCTAGAACAGGATGAATGGTTAGTTCAAGGTTGACAGACAGGCACATACATGTGCTATGGGACGATGACTTACGATTTGCTCTGTAGGATATACGGATGCTATGCTAGATTTATTTGACTGGTCATGATTTCTTGCGCATTCACTCTTGAGTTTAGTATAATCCTGAGTAGTGACACTTAGGGCCTCCTGAAGACGGGCAATTTCTCGTTTCAATTTTTCGTTCTCATCACGCAGACATTTCTCCATTGCAGCGCCCCATTTCATCATGTCCTATGAGAGGGGTTAGTATGGTACCGATTGCTATTTTAGTGCAGAGAAGAAAGGAGTGAGTAGTGAGTAAACTTACATTCATTAGATCCTGCGCATTGGCGCCGTGTCTATTAAAATCATGATATCTAGACACAATTGAGCTGGACGTTAGTCCTTGACTGGCATGTATAGTCGTCATGTCAGTAGATATGATGTTTGACAAGACGATGCTCAAAGTAAGATAAATCCAACTGAAAGTGCACGTTGGTGTTTAGAGTAGAGAAGAGAGGATAGTAGAGATAGTAGTAGACGGAATGCAAGGCCTCGACTCGAGATAAATTAATCACGAATCTTATCTTGATGTTCTCTTGTTTTGTTTATGTGATCAAAGCCTAATTAGGGAACGATAGGTTGGATAGAGCAGATCAAATGTAGCGATGATAGTTGAAGCAAGTCTCAATACACACAAGAGGAACAATCACACTCGAGAAACGTAGAACAGCGAACAATATATGTTGACTAGATGAGTTAATGAAGCTAGGCTCTCATTCAAATAGTGGGCTTGCAAGTAGTGACGAAAAAGAAAGACACAAGACTGTTGAAATAATGTGCGTGAACTAGATAAATTCACGAGTTCAAGGCAGTTTCAATGAAGGAAATAGAGATGGAGATGGAAAATCACGATCTTGATGATGATTAGAAAAGAGGCAGCAGGCTGAGATGATTGAAGAAAGGTGAGTTGAAAGAAGCAGAAAAAAAGAAAATAAAAGGATGAACAGAAGGGCGGAAACTAGTAGAACATAGATTTCGCTCTTGGTTCTTACCCTCTTCTATCAGCTATACACAGAAAAAGGGCTATTATGGTCCGACCATGTAACAGCAAAAAGCAATATGCTGTGTCGTCATAATGTAGAGATTAATGTGCATGTACTTTTTGTATCTCACTGGACTTGGTAGCTACAGAAGGACAGAAAAAGGGCTGGAGTGGTGTACAAAAATGGACTTCAGAACTGGGCTTAGAACGCAATAAAGGTAACGAGAAAAATAAACTAGAATGGTGTATATGTATATATTTATGTTTGTGTATATTACTGGTGAACAGGTCGAGATACAAATCAAATATTTCACGAAGAAGCATTGCCCCCTCCCTCTTGGCCTTGAACTAAGGTCATAACACAGCATCTTAAATCAGTTGTGTATCCTCGGATTGGGCAAGCTATCGGGTTCCAAGGCAGAAAACGTGCATGATGGCTTGCCATAAGCAGGCTTGTGGGGGGCTTTTATTCTTGCCCGACTTCAGTGTATGATGGCTTGCAAGTAGTCAGCAAACTAAGCTTCATATCTTGCCTTAATTTTAATATTTACCTTTTTATTGAAGTTCTTTGCTTTTGCCTTATTATCATGGCAAACAATCATGTACTAGTATAAGAATCAACTATGCTTGCCTACTGTATAAAAGCAGTTATGATGTCAGAGGAAAAGCACATTTTGTTTTCCATATTAAAATAATTGATGACCAGGACTAGGTGGTAAAGTTTATATATTACAAACTATGCTCTAAGCGAATGGGGGACGGCTCTTTTCATGCCTCTGTAGACAAAAACGACTTGGCTACTCCTCCTATCACAAAAGTACGTTCCTCTTTTGCCTTTTTCTTGACCAATTTTAATGATTCCTCCCCGCCTATTGTATACAGCTAGTACGAAACATATGCATTTGTACAGATATATAATATATGTGCATACATATGTATTATACATACATACACGATAACATACGATATAGGCATACCTTAAGACTCTAAGGACCAAGTCAAAGAAATCCCGATTTGGTTAGCACTGTCAAACAAGAAGCGCTAACCTCAAGCTTCTATTAGAGATTGCCGGACAACCAACCACAATGCAATCTATCATATTGTGTCTTGGTTACAGTATATACTAAATGGCAATCATATCATGTATCAATTCGATGGCTAACGTGATGCATGTACAAATGTAGAGTGACAAATAATGATTTCAAAGATATGAAACCGAAAAAGGTATTATTGGTTCGAGTAGAGGAATACATAACTATACGTACATATGTATGTATGTAAGTGCCCCGAAATATGTAATTTGTGGTGTGAATATCAAGTATGTAGTTAATCAAATATATGTTGTGTATAAATATAATGTAGCTCTTCAAAATTGCCCTACCCAGATAAAGTGCAATAAACAACC
>RHDR01000783.1:0-12865 GCA_009806295.1 Davidsoniella neocaledoniae
AAACTGCTTCTGCTAGGCTCTCCGCTAGTTAGGAATCTTGTGTGACCTGGAACCCCACTTCCGACACAATGAGGAGGACTCTGACCGATAAGCCGATTGGGGATTTGAGGAGGTTGGATTGTGCAAACCTTACGACCTGATCATTATCACGCTTCACGGTGAACACTCAAGAGAAGCAGCTACCATTCTGAACGAGATTTACGACAACAAGATTGGTAAATGCCCCCCTTTGGAAGCTGGTGAGCAGTTCTACCCGATAGTATTCTCCCAGGGCGGATCGATGGGCCCGAGATCTAAAACTACGTTCAAGATACTACAACAACGTATGTCAAAGACTACATCAGCCTGGCTCGCCAGAACTGCGGGCATCCTTATGGCTCAAGCTCGAGTTGAGGCTCATTGGGTAACCCTGGTATGGCTCCAGAAGGCGCATGGGTGATGGTGCTACACTCCCAGTTTGCCCTTCAGACTTAGAAAATCATGATGAGGACGCTTTTGTAGATTGTGAGGAGGGGTTCCTGGCCTGAGGAGTAGATGGATGATGTTTTGGTTGTTTTTGTTTTCTTTTGATGTTTCTACAGCTGTATCTGGGTTTTCGCTCTTCTTGTTTCTTCTATAATGTTTTTACTATTACCTGAAACTACTGGCCGCCGGGAGTTGGCCGGAAGATAACATTAGCTGACCGCTTCTGCCCGGAATATGCCATTGTGATGTAAAAGTGTCCAAGTTCAAAATTCAGATATCTCGTCCGTCGTCTAGTATATCGGTGATAAGTATATTGTATAGTTACAATGATACGACATGGTAACTATCCTTCGACTAATGTTACCATAAAGACATGAATTACCGGTGCTCTCTTAATGCTGCTATTTTTATAAGGCGGTCTAGGTCTTGGCCTATATGTATGTCTTTTTTCTTCGGTAAAACTTCTATATGTGTTTTTTTGGTATCCTAGTGATGAGGACAAAAAATGTAGACTGATCACAAAAAGCTATGGTCATGGTGGGTGACATGGCACATCCGACACTGACTAAAAACTGTATATATTGGTAACGATGGAAGACTATTCGTATCTGGTGACGAGCAACCCGAGAAGCATTTGTATGCCGTCAACTAATCAGTCTATTGCCAAGGCTACGTACGGCGCTATATTTACCGATAGCTATGCATCGTATATATATGGAGCTGTATGTATAAATGGATGGGCCAAGCGATGAACCGGACTAGGCGTTCCTCGGGATCTCGTCCTGCTAGTAATAGCAAATAAATAGAGAGGAGAAAGAAAACGTACTTGTGTAGAAACAAGACATCATGCAGTTGTGTACTAGCACTAACTTCTTGTGAGCAACGAACTACTTGGTAGTCTAACCTGAGGAGGCTATCCAACATTGCCAGCGCTGCGGCATAGCCACTACTTTGTAGACACATACATATGTACATGTATTATGTTATATATGTACAATACGTAAATGATTTCTGCGTTAGATTATACGGTTAATCGGCACGAAAAATGCCCTTCTTTCTCCGCCTTGTTCTCATCTTTTTCCTTCTCGAAAACAAAAGAACGAACGGACAATTTGACATATGCATGGATGCCCAATATCCATAAAAAGCATAGCCCAGCACAGACTTATTACATTGTTTTGCTTAATAGAAGTTATAGTAGTAGCTAATATGAACTTATGTCGTTGTAATAACTAGAAAAGAACGCAATTTTATGGCTTAAGTTGCAAACCCTTAGAAATGATAAGCTATTCACTCAAATATGGTAGATCCCTAGTAGAAGAACTAAACCGTCAATTTTAAGTTTATACTGTTTATTCCTACAGTGAGTTGAGTCAAAATGAAGTTGACTAGGTAGAGGCCTAGTGAAAAAAAGCTGAAAGGAGGGAAATGACGCGGTAGATAATGGCAGTGAACCAGCAATATTGGAGGACCAGATCTTAGCTGCTCTGTTCAATTCTTTTTTTATTTATTCATCTTTTTTGATAGCACAAGAGAGAAGGAGGGGTTACATTTGTATCCAACGAATAAATAGAAATTAGTTTGGTTTGATCTTAGCAATTGTCGTAGTATTGGGGTTGTGCCTGTATCATAATAGACTATTTGGGTCGATAGAGAGTTCCTCAGACCTGCTGAAACTGACGTCTGATTACAGACCCAATGGGACAGCCGAGACCTTAATTGCACACACAAAATGTATTGTAGTAATGATGATATGTCAAGAGGCCTGTTATGCCTCGTTTCTTTTCAACTGACAAGGAATGGGGGAGCGTTTCCATAGAAGAAAATATGTAAGAACGGAGAACATCTTTTTTTTCTTTGATGTCTTATTCAGCCATAATGGTTCGAAATCTTGGCCGTAACTCGTGATGATCCATCTCGCCTGAACAGCGTAGACTATGAAAATACAGCCTCCTCCCCCCTCCCTATGTGACATTTTCTTTTCCAGCAATGCCTTCTTCAGCTTACATTGCAGCTGTGATTTAGCTGCGGCTTACTTCATTTATTCGGTTGTCTATCTACACGAATTCGTCTATTGCATGCCAAAGGTACTCTATCACACACATTTTTTTTCCCACGTATTTTCAGCACAGCAGAATGGGGGTTTGGTGCCGGAGTTTGTTGCCAGAAGATTAATTTTGAAGTAATTCTTAATCTTCCTTTATCTTGGGCTCCGTTGCTTCATTAGACCTTGCTGTAACATTGAGGTCTTAGCAAAATAACACCAGTGACAACTTCTGGCAGTTTAGGAGCCTCAACTTGTTTTCTCGTTATGGGCCTGCCTGAATAGGGTCCATCCTTGGGTTTCTTAGTTTCCAATTCCCCGTTCATTCTCAAGGGAATTCCTAAAGATCTCTGACAGCGCCCTAACTAGTGACCTGTCTGGGTAATGCTATGCTTGTGGCTTCTGCAGTGTTGCGTTGCTGCTTAGGCTTCTAGTAGGCTCTGTTAGCTTGATCAGGAGGCTGTTGGTCAAGGGGTGTTCCTGTTCTGTTCTTACTGCCGGAAGGGGGCCATCCCTGCTTGGCTTAGCATATCTCAAACGCTTTCTAATGTTCGCCTTTGGTGGTTTTCTCTCAAGATCGGCGTTGGTTTCTAGTCGAGACTGTCTGCGTCTCCTTCTTTGCAGCATAACTCTTGTTATTTTATAGAGGAGCTGTTGGTGTACGATTCGTAGTTGAAGCTCTGTATAAAAGCTCGATGTATTCTGGGTTCCTAGACTCTTTGATCTGCTTTTTTCCTTTTTGGTATATCCATCCATCAACTTCTGAATATCTAGTCTTTGAATTCCTCTCCCCCCAGCCCAAGCCGACAGATTCGTCTATCTTGTTAAGACGCTGGCCTGTCCGGCTTCATTCTGGCCATTTATTTCATTATTCGAGAGCCCCCCAGTTTGTTCGGAAAGAAAAGAGAACAAAACGATTTGGGGAAAAGCTTGAGTCTGTTCGTGCCCAGAAAGTCTTGGCCTGCATTGATTAATCCATATCATTGCTTCACGAACCAAAAGCGGGCCAAAAAGCCAAGCATTTTTTTTTTACTTTTTTAAGGATATTCCAGAATAAGAACCCCCAAGTCGCGCAGGCGCAGAAGCCGAAGTGAAGAGATTCCTCTCTCTTTATCGTGCTTGGCTGGTTTCTCGCTATAACCTTTAGCTGCCGCCAAGTCCGTCTTGCCCTCATTTTTGGCGCCCAGTGAGACGCTCATAGCCACATTGTATCGACGACATAGTCTCTCATCTCCAGACTAGAAAGTCTCTGGATCAGCTTGGGATTTCCTGTTCTTCAGCTTCTTCGAATTACAGAAAAAAAGAAGAAAAAAAAAACAGCACATCTTTAACCAAAAGCAGACGCTAAAGTGCAGGCTGTAGCACGCATAACAAAATCCTAGTAACTGATATAAACGTCAGTCCTTTTATAGGCCTTTACAGGGACCCTTCCTGCTGTATTCGACGTCCGCCCCGTCTATTTTTCTCATTTTCTTTGAGTCTTCTTGTTTAGGCTGTTTAGGCGGGTTTGGAATTGGTGGTTGTCTAGGGCTCTTTCTTCCCTTCTCCTTGTCCTTCGACTTCGCTTCTTTCCTCCTCTTCCCTTTTATTTTTTATTCTTTGTCCCGGCCTTTGCTCTATTTTGGTTTATTTCTTTTTTTTGCCATTGCTATTATTATTAACTACTCCCCTCCGCTGTCTTTCCTTTTCCTTCCCCTTCCCTCTTTCTTTCTCTTCTTGAATTTCTGGGACGACCATGTCCTATATGCCACATTCCTCACAGAGTCCTCCGCAAACACCTCTGCTGCCCCCGGATCACTACTCACTGCCGCATCGTCAGCTTACCGACGACCATCTGCCGCCTATCGAGTACCCGCCGCACCTCGCCGGCCCCAGCTATCATCAGCGCCGCCCCAGCTCCAAGACTATCATGGGCCTCTCTGCTAAGCTGATCGGTTCCTATGTGGCCGACTGGCTTGTGATTGTTGCTTTAGGCGTCGCGTGTATTCTGATGAACGACCTGACGCCAAACAAGCGCCCTTTTGCTCTAGATAATGCCGAGATTTCGTAAGTTTCATTCTGAGTGCTTTATGTTATACGGGCTGGTGCTTGGCTGCTGTATCTTATAGTGCTTTTTATTGGATATTATGTGCCTGCTTGTGCTTTCTTTCTGGTCCTGTTCCAGGTAACTTGTCACGCGACCCTTCTAAAAAGAAAGAAAGCAGCAAAGACCTGAATCAATGCCGCCGCACTTTAAAAGTACCCGACAGCAGCTGAATTGGCATTACAGCTCCCGTCTTGGTCCAATCGGAAACTAACCGGCCGACTTTCTCTTACTATAGCTTCCCATACACTGAACACGAAACCGTTCCACCCAAGATCCTGTTTCTCTGCAACAGTGGCCTTCCTATCCTCATTATTCTCGCTGTCACGCTCCTCTTCGTTCCCGGCCGCACCGTCCCCAAAGGAACGCCGCGCGATCTTGTCTGGAAGCGCAAGCTCTGGGAACTGCACATTGGCTGGCTAGGCATTGCGACTAGTCTGTTCCTCGCCTGGTTCGTGACCAATGGCCTCAAGAACCTCGAGGGCCGTCCGCGCCCCGACATGCTGTCCCGTTGCCAGCCCGACCTGAAGAATATCGACAAGTACTATGTCGGCGGTTTCCGTCTACCCGTGGGAACAAACACAAGCAGCTACTCGCGCGGCCACCTCGTTTCAGCTGACATCTGCACCAACACCGATACCGACACCGTCAACGACGGCTTTCGCTCGTTCCCCAGTGGTCACGCCTCCTCGTCTGCTGCCGGCCTTGTCTATCTGTCGCTCTTCCTGGCCTCCAAGTTCGCCGTCACCATCCCCTACCTCTCGCCTTCTGCTCAGATCGACTCCAGCACCTCATTCGCGGCGTTCCCCTCGCGCACCCACTCGGGCGTTCCTCCCACCAACGCTCCCGCTGCTGCTCCTGGCACCAAGCCCGAGGGAACTGGCCGTCGCGACCCTAACGACGACTCCATTGAGCTGATTGCGCCGTATCCCGCCTCGGCGTCTACCCTACCCGGTGGCGCTCGAATCAGCAGCCACGAGCGCATTGTCACTGCCGCACGCAAACAGGCTGCCTCGCCTCCTCTGTACCTCCTGATCCTAACGCTGCTGCCCACCTTCACAGCCATCTTCATTGCCGCGTCGCGTTGGTTTGATTTCCGTCACCACAGCACCGATCTCCTGACTGGCTTCACTCTTGGAACTGTCTCCGCCATCTTCTCTTTCAGATATTACCATCTGCCATTGAGCTATGGTGGTGGTTGGGCCTGGGCACCACGTAGCAGAGACAAGGCCTTCTGGGCTGGTGTTGGTTCGTACAGTTACGCTACAGATCACGAGCCTGTAGCTTATAGACACACAGGCGACTTAGAAGCCGGTCTGCGGTAAATATATACCATAGAAAAAAAGACAACAGGTAACAGACTCATCTTTGTTTCCTTGTCAAGTTGTTCTTTCTTTGTCATCTCTTTTGATACTTTTGCATACCATACCCTCTTATAAAGAACATAAAAAAATTAGCACGGAGATAAAATTAACCACTCTACTATATACACATGTCTTGGGTTTATTTTATTCTACTAATTTTTTGCTTCCTATTTCTTGTTATAGCCCTTTTTTACATTTCCCACTTTCTCCCTCTCTCTCTTATCGTACTACTTATTACATATAGTACTAATATTCTGGTACCTCATGATTAACATGTCATTGCATATATATATCTTGGCTGTATTTATCCGTTTTACTTTGCTTTGTCTTGCTTGTAATGCAATAGTCTATACCTTTCATTGTTTTTATTTCTCCGTATGCTACTTGCTGCCCATGTTGTTTTACCTTTTACAATGCATAAATTCGTATATATACATGGTACAAAAACTTATCATCAGTATCGTTTAGTACTATTAATGCGTCTCACGATTATTATCTATCTACATATATACATTCAAACGTTATTATTTTATATTATTATGTGAGAATATTGTCGGGTCTTCCATTGCCCTTTAATCATAATTGTTGTTGTTTTCTTATGTGACTATGATGTTGCGTATCTTGAGCTACTGTTTTCATATTGGTCCTAGAATGTTGTCATGATATTTATATAACTTTGAATGCTTGTGATATTGTTGCTTTGATTTATTATATTTCCATTCCGTCTATTTTTCATCTTATCTTTCTTTTCGTCATCTTTCTTATATATAGGGTGGGACATCGTACTTCTGACTTGCATCAGGAAATACAACCCCTCCTACTACTCTTCTCAACTAGATATATACATAACGTCTGGGTTATCGACAATGGAAAACGTCACAAGGTAACTTAGACCTTGTGACATGAGGACAAAATGCATGAGGGAAACATGTAATGAATATCAAGATCGGAATATGCACGGGATTGAGGTTGATGGAGATACAGGACATAGAGAACTTACAGAGCAATTATATCCTGATCCATATCTAGATCCGAGTCATCATCATTGTGGAACAGCTCCTCTACGTCAGAGTCAAAGTCACCACTACCAACAGAGCCTTCATCGCTAGAGACATCTGTGTAATCTTCGTTATCTTGGCGTTCCTGCTGCTTCCGAAGAACACTTGCTCTTTCGCGATGCAAGAGTTTACAGCCTTTAGTATTGCACTTGCCAGTGTTGCTGTAGTCTGGGCACTCGAATGAGTGTCTTTCCGGGCATTCAAGGCCATTTTCGCAATAGCCATAGAGACCGAATGATCGACAAACTTGGGCGCCTAGAGATGCCAGTGAATGCGCATAGCGGCATTCGGAGTTGGCGCAATTGCCCTTGGCGTAGTGAAGGCATGTTGGCGTTCTTTGTGGTATTAGATTGTGAGAAAGATCGCAGTGGTTACCGCTAGGGCATGTGCCCTTTTGAAGATACTCCTTGCAGATAGCTACTTTATCGAAATCGTGAACAAAACGACAATTTGGTCCTTTGGAACATGAGCCTAAATAAAAACCAAGTGATTTTTGTTAGTGACCGGGCAGGGGGGGGAGGAGATGGAAAGATGTTGCTAGATTTGAGATGAGTCTTGAGCAAATCGATGCTTCCTCATCTTAGGACGGCGATCTTTGTTAAAGATATGTTGGACAAGATACGAAGCGCTGTAGGACGAAATGATTCGAGAGTCGAGGATAAGGGGCGTGATAGAGAGAATAATATACCGGTGGTTGAAAACATTTTACACGGATCGGAGCTTTTCTTAGCTCCGCCGTTGAACCTATTTCTAGAATTTAATATCTGTTGACCGTGAATAGGCGACTCGACATACCGTTGAGCCTTGACGATGGTGTCACGATAAAGATTTCCGTTCTTGCTACGGAAGAACTTTACACCGCCTACCACTGCCATCTTCGGGGTTTGGCCGTCAAGATTGTTTTTATCTACAGAATAACGAATGTCAGTGTGCCCTGGACGCCGATGCACAATGCTACGATGCAGAAAGAATGGGGATGTCGAACCGGCTTTGATGAGCTTGCTGCCACCATTTGCGACTGTGAATTTCACGCCCTGGACGTCAATAGTATACTGCTTTTGGTCAGAGCCATTGCCGTTGGCAGTGGAAACAGCTTGGCTCCGTAAAAATGAGCGAAGCTTTGCCTTTTCTCGGGAATTACGATCCCGTAGATATTGCTGCTTTGATTTTTCGTTAGCCGAGGAGATTGGCGAACGATCCTGGTTATAGACACTGGTGTTGATGAGTTGAAGGTGACGGTCTGTACGCGTCACAAAACCAGGTGTTTGAGAATTCGTGTTTGCCATAGACATGGAATTATGGCCTGTTCCAGCGGACGAGTCTACCGTTGGAGAATATCCGCCACGCCCCACATAGCTGCCTCTTCCACCACGATAGCTTCCTCGGAAACCGTGCGTAGAGCCTATATGGAAGATGCCGTGTTAGATATTGTGATACATAGATACCCGTGGTATGGTGTCACTTACGGCTATAGGGATGGTAGTCGGCTCGAGAGTGTGCATGAGAGCCCTGGAAGGTTGCGCTACCACCACGAACATTAACGCCAGCCTGCTCGTTCTTGCGGCGATTGATTCGACCTATGGAAACAGTTAGAAACATTTACATATAATATCTGATAGTTGGGAATGAGTACTTAGTCACATACCGGCAAGTTGGCTGATGCGATTAAGTATCTGTTGACGTTCGTCTTCCATTACAGGGTAGGTAATCAAAAGAATACTGAGTGACGATACGTAGGGATGAAAAAATTTGATAAGTTTCAAAGAGTGGAAGTGTTCCAAATTCCAAAATAAATAGGTTAAGGAAATTTTCGTGATGGGATTACTATCGAAATCAATTGTACAAAGGTTGTGGGAAAAAAAGTTGCTTAATGACAAAATAACTATGGTCGTTGCAAGGATGAAGTTGCGTTGCCCGAAAATTGAGTAAGAGGCTTGCTTTCTAATTGTAACTCAATTTGACATCAAGAAAGAGTGGGGCGGATGCTGCTTACTCATCAGCGCGCATGGGTCATAGCCTTATGATTGGTTGCAAGCAGAATTTATGCAAGGCTATAGAACTTTGTCGCGAAAATTGATTGAATCATTTAGTAAACCTCATCATCACAATTTGTAATATCAGATATCAAAGAGGCCCAATTACTAATAATATACGTACGAAATATCAACCTATCATTCTCTTACCCCGAATAACGCCATAATCGCTCACAGTATACCCTGGGCTTCTTCGAAATTCTGCAACCCACGATTGATTATTACAATCACTTCATTTACATTTACGGCACGGCACCATGGCTGAAACCGAGATATGGAGCTTTCTTGACGAACGTGTAGAACAAGATTTACACAAGACTAAACTGCTCAATGTTGAAGAGAGACCATTCAAAAGAGTAACAAAGCGGATGCAAGTACTAGCGAATACTTTGTCTTCACTATCATCCACAGACAGCAGCCTGCCTGCTGAATTGCACCAACTCAAGTCGCTCAAAGAAGACACAATTACAGATTTTGCCATATTCAACTCGGCAATCTTCAGACTCCAATTGCTTGCCCACGCAAACATACGCGAGAGAGATCGCTACCAAGCCGACCAACAGCGCATTCAAGACGAATGCCAAACAGTACGCGAGAGAAACGCCCTTCTACGCGAAGAACTCGACGATGCCAAGCTCACATTATCTAAGCGCAAGCGGTTCGATGATCTCGCCGACAAGATTACCGCCAATCGCCTTCTACGGCCTCGTGCCGATCAGCTCGTCAGTCTGAAGAAGCTCGAGGAGGAATGCGCCGAACTTGAGCGTGAACGAGAGACATACGTAAAAACATGGCGCGAACGCCGTGACCAATTCAACCGTATCATGGAGGAAGCGATGCTTCTGCGCGCTCAAATTCGTGACGAGGCTGATGAAGTTGACCGCCGCCAAGGCATGAACGAGAACGAAGACGAAGAAGATGAGGTGAATGTTGTCTCTGGAGGCAATGCGAATAGTGTGATCACTACAACTTCTAACGCTGCTGCAACACCGAAACCGCCACCAAGCAGAGGTTCAACGCCCAAGCCAGATGGAGCCAAGAACGACTTGATAGAGAACTCAAGCTTGTTGGGTGACGGGGAAATTCGCGACCCGAGAGACCGCACTATATCAAGTTTGCGCGGCGAAGTCAGCCGTTCACGGAGTGTCAGTCGGGTACGCTCCCACTCATTGCGGGATGAATCGCCAGATATTTCGGAAGGTGAAGAAGACAATGATAATGACGATGGTGAGATAGAAGAGGGCGAAGATGTTGAGATGGATGTCTCTACGAAAGACCGCGGACATTCTTCTAGAAACCCTCGGATAACAATCGATAGGCCTTCTAGTGATAGTATGGAGGTAGAAAACTAGGCTATCAGTGGTGGATTGTCTACTGTGTGTGGAGTTTTGGTTGGAAATAAAGTCTCTTTGATATTAATATAGCATGGCGTTTTTGCTGGATCAACATAGGCCAAGAGCATGTTCTCAGTATATGTATGTATACTTATGGATATTCATCGTGCCAAGATTATTACACTGTATTCCACATGGCTGCTAGATGGACAGGTGATAAACGGTATTTGTAGTAAAGCGTATGTTTGTTGCGCAAGAAGGGGTATGAGATTATATTAGATACGGATGTTTGGTGGTTGTCTGATTAGACTATATAGAGACGGTGATAGCGTCCTTGACAGCCTTTTCCATGGCTACACGACCCTGAGCAACGGCGTCGTTGGCAGCAGAAACCTGATCAGCAGGGGCGCTATCTTGGTCACTCTCTAGCTGAGCAACAAGCTTCTCGACGGCGGTGGCAATACGAAGACGTAGAGGCTGGAAGACGGCGCGGGTTTGCGCGACAGCAGTTTCCTGGCAGACGAAGAGAGATGTTAGCAAGCCTTGCTTATTATACATAAGGTATATAAAAGAATGGTAGAGATTAGAGATTCAAGTATATCCGTGCATACCTCTTGCTTTATGATATAGGAGCTGTTCTCGTCGGTGGAAGTGACCTGCTCAGACTTAATACGGTCGAGGCGGGCGATCTGGTTGAGGAGCTCAGTGTGGTAAGATTTTTCTTCCTTGACTAGGCGTATGACGCTCTTGGTCGTGATTTCGAGCTGTGTAGGAGTAGGCATAACGAAGACTGTTTGATACTGAAAATATGATCACAGACAATAGAGAAAGTTGAGGAGATGTGTGACAAGTGGAAGAAAAATAGAGCTTAGCTAGAAATCACAAGCTTTGTAAACAATATACATAGATCGTTTTAGGCGGCAGCCTTGTAGTGACTTCAATAGAAGAAGGCAAGGTAGCAAAATGGGGGAAGAAGGGGATGTGGGGCTGACTTTGACTCTGCCTATTACTATAGTACAATAGGTGTATGTATTTGTAGATTAAATGCGCCAATTTAGTGTCTTTGCGTGCTTCTTGGAGGATCTGATAAAAGTGTGGACATTTTTTAAAACTGGATCTATTCGGTCACAGTGCTTTTGGGGATATTCTTTTAAACTAGTCGATTTGTAGAATGACATGAGCCGTGAAGCCCTAAGGCGGCTCTGAATGAAGCTTGCCAGTGGCTTCTTCAGCGGCTTTGGCGATGCTCTGTATGGCTAAAGTTGCCAGGAAGGTTAGGAAAAGGAAGCTAAAAAGAGACCGGCAGGAAGTTGGATGAAGTCCACAAAGTCTGTTCAACCTTTTTTTTCCTTTTTTTCCTAGTCCAGTAGAAGCTAGCTAGGAATCAATTTCTCAGCGACAGTCAGATGGCGCCATCAACACAGTTCAGTGGCGTCATATACATATATATATATATATGTATGTATGTACATACAAATGACAAACCAAGAGATCAAGATCTTGGTTGCAATACAATATAAAAAGGGCTCGGCTAAGCATGCGGCATGGCATATGGAGGGGCGCTGTAATGTAATACATAGTTTTTTCTTTATCAATCAGTTGTGTCGTAGCATTTACTTTCTAGCCGATATCGCGCCATTCGATCGTCCAGTGTATTGGAAGCACGAACAGCACTCATATCTAGGTGAATAGCCGTAAGTTTTGTCTGTATTGTGTATGCGCTGTTGTATGTTGAGTGGCTCTCTATTTCTTATAAAATTCCACTGGTTCTCTGCCGTTTGTTGGGCTAGCGGCCGGAGTTTCTTGCTTTTTTTTCTTTTCCTTTTTCTTTCAATACCTCATCCTTAAAACCCAAATTCCAAATTCTATTTTCTAGGCCAACGTCCTGAATCAATTTCTAAATTCCCCGCTACCCCGCCATCACCAATCTAAACGCAATTCTGCGGCCACTCAAACTTCTATAACCTAGCCTTGTCATACCTTCCGCGAACGAGACTTTCTACGGCCTTCTATTACCACCACCAACCAAGCGACACGAACAAACAAACCCAACTACACCCAATATTTCAGTCCACACCCAAGCCGCCATGTCGCAGGTCATCGAGATCACCACCCAGGAAGCCTGGGAGCAGCACTGGGCAGCGCTACCCCCATCGAAGCTCCTCGTCGTCTCCTTCCACGCCCCTTGGGCCGCGCCCTGCAAGCAAATGGCCGTCGTCATCGAAACCCTCGCCAGCGAATACCCCGCCGACAGCACCTCGTGGGTCAGCATCAACGCCGAAGAGCTCACCGATGTCAGTGAGCAGTTTGACGTGACTGCCGTGCCTTACATCGTGCTATTGCGCAACGGCACTCTTATCGAGAGCGTCAGTGGAAGCAGTGCTACGCGTGTGCGCGCTGCTATCGAAAAGCATGCTGCCGAGTCTGTTGCGGCCACTACAGCGGGTGATCCCGCAGCACCTGCCGGTGCGAATGGCGCCGCTG